>SNQJ01S0079631.1:58355-77371 GCA_010110895.2 Picea sitchensis | reverse complement strand
ATGGAAAACAGTTCAGAGCTTTTACTCCTCTTGTGTCACTCTATGGTGAGAGTGACTTATCCAACATCATATCTAACTACTCAAATGAAGTATGGTTTCGAGAGATGATTCAACTGATGATGATGGTGATTCTCATGATATAGTCATGAAATAGTCTAGATGACTATATTGATGCTACCAGGTAAATGGTATGTTGTGTGCTCAAGTCCATTACCTGTAAATACCTCTCTAGCTAGGAGGGAGTGTTAATATTATGGTAGTTGTGGGGGGTATTTACCTCTACATGTGAACCTGATGAGAATAGAAGACTCCGGGAAGAAAGAGAAACCCTAATGAATTGGCTAATAACCCTAGAAGCCTTGTCGTCTCAAGAATATAATTTATATTAGGCTACTAGCCTCCAAGAGAAGAAGTCGGCCAGAATTAATAATAAAATATTGAACAGACACCTACCCAGAAGGAGAATTCGACCCCAGTAAACTGGCAGGATTACTATAAATACAGGATGCTAGTTTTCATTTGTCACATCTCAGGACTGCAATTTTCCCAGTTGGTGCACACTACAATTGCAGTTGGTGCGCAGGTTTGGAGGAGGGTTGCAGGTGCAGCTGCAGTAGCAACAAGTTTCAGTATTTGGCTTGGATATCTCTTGGCTAGGGTTTGGACTATCTTATCATCTTTTTGTGATGTGCTATCCTTGGGGGTTGATGCTCTACTCCTTGTTTGGCTATCTAGCCTAGGGTTTGCTTCCAGAGGAATTCTCAGGTCAAGGTTAAGGTGCTCGGAGGGAGTCTTTGGCTTGTGGTTGGGTGACGAGGGTATCACCAATGGTAAAACGAGAACACCATCTTCTATATTCTAACAAGCCTTAGGTGGTACCAAAGGTAGCTATGGATTTGATCTCGCATGTCTACCTTTATGTGCCAGAGCTAAAACAATGGAGTCTCAAGGTGCAGTCTGCAATCTTCGAAGCACTGAGTTTTAATGCACCTTTAGAACTAGAATACTGTGTCATTTTAATCCCAGGGAAAAGTATTCAAATCGTTCCCCGGAAATGATGCCAAGAATGTTAGCACTAGGATTCACCTTCATATTTCATGGAAGGAAAGCCCAATACCCACCAATTTATATGGGAAGATAGAGTGTTTTAACCGGTCAAATGGAAAAGGACTCAAATGGTAATGTTCTAACTCAAACAACAGGGCTAGCATGCACCAAAAATTAATGTCTTGGCCAACTTCTATCAGTATTTTGGGAGTAAATATGAATAGAGGGAAAGATTGAGTGAGAGGAGTGTAGGGACTACTACAAACATCAGGTCTACAAAAGTCTAAGGAAGAAAGTTTCTAATCACAAGATCTTCTTGACATTAGAAACTAAGAAAGATAAATAAACATCATTATAATATAATGATCAAGAATCCACCATCACATCACCACAATAATTCATGTGAATCCTTCAAAGAATGAATATTTAGCAACAGAAGCAAATAGACTGGAAAGGAAGCAGATTTCTATTAGCCAAAAAGTCTTTAGTCTAGTACATCATTAGATCATAGTTACTTCATCAAAATATTAAAAAATAAAGGGAGCCTTTCTCAACCATCCGAACCTACTAAAGCAATTGATCTATATATTTATAACTAGAAAGGGAGGCAACATCTGGAGGTACGAGCTGGCCTGTTTCCCTTGAAAATCTATAAACATTTATTTGTTCTAACAACTAGAATAAAAACCTATACTATAAAACAGGGAAATGTTGGTGACTAATCCAATCATGCTTCTAACTTCTTTGATCCTGTTTTGCTGCTCAACCCCTATTTTTCCATGTTTCCCTTTGGATCCTGTAGTTGCCTTCAAAATGCCAACTTCTACTTCTGTAACTTTCTCCATTATCAACTTATCCAAAAAGTTGTTGGCCTAGTCCTCCTAGAGTCCTGGTGTTTGCTGGCAATTTCCTTGGGTAGAAACTCTGGGTAGTGCATCGTAAAATGGAATAAGGATAGAAGGCAACGCCTGTAGGTAGCGCCACGATGCTGCATATATGCACCAACATTGGTCCTCTGTTGAAATATTAGGTAGCGCATGCGTGTTTCACCTGTAAAATATTTGGTAGAACCATTAGGTAGCGCCCCTGTATGTTGCGCCTGTGTGTAAAAATGATCCCTGCCAAATATTACGTAGCGCCTATGGGTAGCTCCACTGTGTCACACCCTTATGCCAATTCTGTTCTCTGTGGAATATTTCACAGGGCCTTTACGTAGCGTCACTTATGTTGCGTCTGCATACAAGTTTGGGTAGCATTGCCAAAACGCAGTTCCTTTCAATATTGAATATGTACCGAGTAGTATGTGTCCTTTCATGATGACATAACCATTTTACTTAGGTGCCTTTTACCACTGGGTGAAGATATCACTTAGAAAAATTCTCAATCCAGATAGCTAAATGCCTAGAATCCTGTATATATGGCACAACTAATATTAGCATAATGGTTAACCCTCCCAAAAATATACATCTTCAAAAATGGGGCTTACCCTTTACCAGCAATTTGTTCATTTTAATACTTAACCTCGTACTCTTCCTAGTAGAAAGAGGATCTTCAATTGACATAGTAGACTTCTGGTTTTTGGCATTTATAGGATTCTTCTGTGTAGTTGTGCTCTCCTTAGTTATTGGTTTATCATCCTCAATGGCAGCTTCAACCAACACCTATAAATTCCTTTAGGCTACCTCGTCTTGAAAGTGTTTTAGCTCTGCCTTTAACTTCCTTTTCTGAGACTAGAAGCCCCTGTTTTGTCTGTAAATATTCTTCAGTTGTTTATGAATGGGCAGAGCCTTTCTCATTGAAAACCTTGCCGAGTCAAGGGTATGATTGTAGCCAACCATGAGGTCCATCTAAGCCAAGTGGACCTTGTTTTCTTCTTTAAGACGAGCTATTTATTTCCTTGTATCTCTGAGCTGCTTGATAAGTCTTTTGTAGTTTTGACTGTCAAGAGGGACAGTGGCATGCTCAGTCTTAATAGGAGTTTCCTCGGACTCCTCTTCCTCCTGCATGGGAAGTGTCTTGTCCACCTCATCGGGTTTCTCAGTGGCCTTACTTTTACCCTTCTTTCTCTGCATAGTGGTTTCTTCATTTCTTACCACAGGCTCCTCGAAGTGTTTCATAGGGGTTTCCTCTTTTCTCTCTAAAGGTATTTTAATACCTTTACCCTTCTGTACAAGGGATTCTTGTTTTCTTTCGACAGGCTTCTCAATACTTTTCTCATATTTCTTATCTCTCTTTTCCAAAGGTCCTTTAACATATTTCCCCTTCTTATTTTGTACAAGGTTTTCTAATTTCTCCTCTACAGGATTTTCAATATTCTTCCCCTTATTCTTTTGAATAGGAATCTCTGGTAAGGACTTCTCTCTATAATCCTCCTTAGGAATTGATGAACTTGTGAAAGGTATTTTACCTTTAATTTCAACTTCTGGAGGAGAAGGGGAAAAGAGAAGCTTCTTCCCTCTCTTAGATGTAGCTTTGGTAGAATGAGGTACCTCTTCTAACCCTGGTGGAGGAGGTGGTGAAAAATATCGGTGTGGAGAAGGATAGACTTCCTCCTCAGCTTCAATGAAATTCTTGTTGACCTATGACACTTGAACACGGGCTCTGCCCTTTCTCTTCCTACTAGTCCCTGATTTGGTAGCACTGGTAGGTGACAAAGAACTTTCCCTCTGTGATTGAGGATTGGGTGTTAAATCCAACTTAAAATCAGAGGTAACCACAAAATGCTCCCATGAAATATCTTTCTTGCCCAATTTCTCAGATACTAGAATTTTGATTAATCCAGAGTGGAAAAGGCTAGAATCCACATATTTAGATTTGGCCTATATCATGTCTGACATATTACCTATACTCCTCAACAAGTAATAAGGAATATTCATCTCAACCTTACTAGTAAAATGTAGCAACAATATTATATGGTATTGGTATAATGTGTTGAATCTCCCTTCACAGGTAAAGTATCTCTGTATGATCTTCAGTAGTCTGTCAAATTGTTCAATCAATTGGCTCCTTGGCATACTTTTGGACAGGTCATTGGCTTGATATTCAAGTTTAAAAAGATCATTTGCATAAGCTGACCTCAAATACATGGCTTTGAACCACCTTTCACCTATAATGGGGATCCCTGTTGTGGCTGAGATGGAGGCTTCAATCACTTCGAACTCCAAATCCCCAACCTTAGTTTTCTTACCATCAAACTGTAATGCAAACTGTCTTGCTGCCTCCAGATGGCCTCTCTGCATGTTCTGACAGAAGAAGAGGCACCCTACTCTTTGAAAGGCCTCTCTTGCCATGGGTTATGTGACAAGAAGAGGCACCTACTCTTGAAAGGCCTCTTGCCATGGGTTATGTGCGTTGAAAAGTAATGAAGAAACATGTGTCTAATTTTAGTTTTCCTTAATTAAATTAGACAATAAATATTAATTCATTATCTCATTCATAACCGAAAGGATTTGGAATTGTAACAGACTGTAAGTGTAGTTAAGTGATTTAAGCTTAGTTGTATTAATGAAGTTCACAGAATTATTCATTATTTCACAATCAGTTAAACTCGCATGTAACTAAAGACTTGCCAATGCATTAACTGCTACATGCATGTCATTCAATGGACTGGCTTTAGATAATAGGGTGAAAGGGACATTGGCTATCACAGAGTTGTTCACACATGCATTGATATGCTTATGAGCATGTTCATTTCATCTCGATACATCGTGAGAATTCGATTGCGAGTTTGTGCAGAGGGAGGTGGATGTCCGGTTCAATTTAAAATTGGCTTATTGCATTTGCTAACTTCAGCGACAAGCAGAGATCCATTGATTGTACCGAGAGCTCTGATTAGGAGCTTGTATGAGATTGTTTCATGATTCATAATATATGATAGTGGGGTTTTTTATCTTTACGCTTTCTTGGTAAAACTTCTTTGTTGTGTGTTATTGATATTTCCCTTTATGTGCATGGTGGTTGAGATCGTGGTTTAAATCGCTTCCGCAATAATAGTAGAAGCATTCCTGATTTAACAAGTTGTGGTAATTGTTGGGGATCAGAGAATCATAGAATCATTAATTAATTTACTGAAATTTCACATGGCATCGTGAGCCAATGAAGGCCGCGGAGTGACGGAAGTGAGGTGCTGACAAAAGTGCATTTCCGCAGGTCCCTTCTAGCAGGGTGCGGACACACAATAGTGAAACTCTCCATTGTTCCTCAAAACAAAATTCCGCTAATCTCCAGACAAAGCGCGGACACACCAGAAATTTCCGCACCGCAGCGGAGCAGGGTGAGGAAAACACAAGAAATTTCCCCAGGCTACAGTGGAGCAGGGTGAGGAAATGTCCTGTTTTTCCCTCACCCTGCCTGTGTTTAGCCTGAGGAAATTCCTGTTTTTTTTCCTCACCCTGCCTGTGTGCAGGGTGAGGGCAAATCAGGAATTTCCTCAGGTTGCACGCAGGCAGGGTGAGGGCAAATCATGATAGTTCGCAGGCTACTCACATGTAGGGTGCGAACTCCCTTCAGGATGCTTCTAGGGCAAGGAGAAAGTGAAGGGTTGAGTTATTGGTTGGATAACATTCAAATTTATGGGATTTTATTGGTGCGACACTTGATTCAAGATCAAAATGTCTTCAATGGCTTGAGGTTGAGTATGCACCGAGGGAAGCTCTAACTATAATAATGGAAGGACAGGATGGAGGCGCGTTCGAAGACAATGGCTTGAAGGGTTACATTGATGCGATGTTCCTAAGCCGGATGCATCAAGATTTGCAGTATCTTGATGCATGGCAAAAGAAAGTAGCCGGCTACAGGGGAGGATTCTGTTGGAGGGAGTACGACCACATTGTCTCAAGTCTCCATGGGAAAACCACACCATATGCAATGTGGAAGGTTTTGACGATTCTTTTCCAAAATAGCAAATAATTCATAGGAAATTACGCCAAATATAAACCTCGAAGATCAAGATGGAGAAAAGGCTTAAACCATTCCAAAAATATCTCACAAAGTTTTTCCAATGTCGGATGAGCTTGAAGTGTGGGAATAACAATCGCTGTTGATGATTTGGTGAGCTTATCTCCCGTAGGACTTCCCAAGTTATTGGCATAGTTATCAAGACTCTGCTAATGGAAGGGAAAAATTACTGTATTGGGAACGACTATGGTCAGAACTAGTGCAAGAGGAGTTCAAGCGGAACACCAAAGATGGATCTTCATCAAAACGTGATGAAGAGGATTGTTCTTGATCAAGAAAGCAAAAGGGAAATGAAGAAATCCTTAAACAAACCCGAAGTCTAAAGTCAATATGTTGGATTTGTCCAAAGTGAAGCGTTTTCACCGCCAATAACGCGGCATCTCGCTACTAACTCAATTCAAAGAAGAAGAAGAACAAGATATTGTTGGAGTTTCAAACTGGTGAGGCTTTTATCTCACAATTTGAGCTTGACTTCGCTTGATCGCATGCATGGCATTAAGTGCATCGGGATCGTTGTGGTATTTGGATAGTGGCTCTTCCTTACACATGATGGGAGATAAAGAGTATTTTACTGACTTGGAGGAGAAAGATCTCGAATGCATATAGAGATGGGGCTTTATGATGGAAAATACGCGGTAACCGGTATTGGTACCATTACACCTTCAGAGGGAGTCGCAACTCCATTAAAATTGAAAAATGTTATGCATGTTCCGTGTCCGAAGAAAAACTTGGTCTCGGGCCAAGAATGTTGGAGGATCGTGAGGCTATGATGTTGTTTTTAGCGCGATATAGCTCACCAATACATAAAGCAACGTGTCAAGTCAAGAAGATAGGGATTCGGTTAAGAATCTCTACATGCCGCAGGTAGATGGTCAGGTGCCATGATAGGCGCGCGTAAACAAAGGGTGAGCCGGGTGAGGGTGAATTATGGCACAAGCGATTGGCCATATTCATCATGGAGCCTGAAGATCATGCAACAAATATCATCTACCGGGATCTCCAAGGGGAACACTTGCTCAATCAGATCAGTGCGCAAGGTGCACCCTCGGGAAGTATGCAAAGTCCACCTATCATGAAAAGGAGAACCGTGCTACGGTGATCCTAGAGAGAATTCACACAAACGTGTGTGGAACATTTTCGGTTGCTTCAACAAAAAAACTTAAGTATTATGTTATTTTTGTTACTAATTTTCTCATAAATGTCGGATATTCTTCATGCAGAAGAAGGATCAAACATTCTCAAAGTTCTGCGAGTTTGGTGCCGCTGGTGGAGAAAGAGTTGGGGAAGCAAGCGAAGGCTCTAAGGAGTTTATAATGGTGTAGAATACATCTCTAATGAATTCAAAGAATCCTAGCAGAGAAGGAATTCAAGAGAACTCATAGCTACTACAACCCACAACAAAATGGGTCACGGAGAGAAAGAACAAAACAATCATCGCGGTGCAGCACGGTTTATGTTGCATGATCGCGATCACCATTGCACGGTGGGGCGTATACGCACACCGCGTTTATGTGAAAAATTGTTTCCCTCATAGAGTACTTGGCATGAGTACACCGAAGAAGCTTTTACTGGTAAGAAACCCCTGATGTTTGTCATTTGAAAATTTTGGTTCATCCGCTTATGCGTAAACAAGGACGCTGTGAAGAAGTCGGAAACCCACCTTTAAGTTGGGATATTTGGGCAAATACCGTAAACAACTCCATTACCATCGGTGGTGGTATTCTCTAAACGTTAGTGATGACCTATGCTAACGCAGACATAAAATCTCGACAGGGAAAGCCATGCGGTTGTCGCTGAGAGGGAGATAGACTTGCATGAAGAGAACCGCTGGTTCCCAAGGATGAGTCTCAAGATGCGGATCAGCCACATGAAGAGGTTCATAGGTGGAGGAAACCACTCAAGCAAAACCATCCATAAGAAATGGCAGAAAACACACCACAGAAGATTATAGATTGAGACTAGATATTGCACAAAATGTAGGAGCCCCAACTTCACAGCACAGACAGAGATAATCTCCTGATCAATTTACTAGATACAAGGCTCTCATGAGAAAATGTATTATAACTGAACAATATTCCTTTCAGGAAGCAGTGCATGACCCCACTTGGGTTGATGCTATGGCGGCACCTGCTGAACGCGCGGATATTGTCCCAAGACCAACATAAACGCTGGTGGTTGGTTCCAGATGGATCTACAAGGTGCTAAGTCAGCCGGATGGGAGCGTGGAGAACACAAGGCCGCTTGTATCCGGGATTTTCACGTATCAGGGGATAGATTATGAGGAGACCTTGCACCTCAAGCAGTAAAGGTGAATTTTTCCATAAGATCCATCCTGCACTCAGTCGTACTATTCACCATGGATGTAAACCGGTGTTCCTCAACCCGATCATTGAGGAAGTATAACATTGAGCGTACCGTAGTTGCCTTTGAGATCTTTGACGTAGAGCCCTACGTGCGTAATTCAAGAGAGCATTGTATGGGTCAGAAGGCACCTCGTATTGGTACACCTGGATAGATAGATATTTCATCGATTGGGCTCACCAAAGTGAAGCGCATTTATACCGCCAGGTGGAGGTAAGATTTTGACCCAAAGCTCCATGTTGATGATTTAATACTTAATGGTGATGAACAGTTGATATTAATTCCATGCAAGTGCGAGAAACTTTGCAAAGGAGTTTGAGATGAAGGATTTGGGCCTTCTTCATTATTTCCTTGGTTTGGAAAAATGGCAGCGAGATGGTGAACTTTTGTGTCTCAAGGAAAGTATGCAAGAGAGATACCGTAAGTTTCACATGAGGGATGCAAACCCATGGATACCCTCTTCCAGAAACCGGAGGAAAGAGGATGCTACTGGAGAGGTGGTGGATGCTACCGCCTATCGCATTAGTAGGTTCGCTAATGTATTTAGTGAACAGGATACCAGACATTTGCTATGTGGTTAACCAAATAAGTCAAGCGATGGTTGCCTACCAAACTTTGCCATGCATTGTCCCGCGATATCCGGTTATCTGACGGTGGATTATGAAAATGCATTGCATCGATGAGGTGAAGTTGCATGGCTTCATCGATGCGATTGGGCAGGCAGCCCAATGGACGTAAAGAGCACATCAGAGGGATCTTTAGCACGGACTACCGCTTTCGTACGCCAGTGAAACAAAGATCCGCGTGGCACTTAGTTTAGCTGCATTACATGGCGCCGAGCCAAGTCGCATTACGTGAGGCTATCCGATGAGGAAGATCTTGGTTGGTTTATTTGCCCTCACTTATCCCACAAAGGATTTATTGGGATAATCATAGTTGCATTAAACTCGATTAATCCTGTGTTTCATCATATATCTAAGCATATAGATATCCGGGTATCATCATCTCGTAGATTGTGCGCCGAAGATCATGTTGCTTCAATACATTCCTACGGAAGATCGTGATGCGGGATATTCTCGACGGTTAGCGCCGGGCGTGAGAAAATCTCGGTCATCATAGAGACAGGGATTAAAGGTGAAGGATAATCCCTTCTTGTTGAGAGGAGTGTTGAAAAGTCAACAAGAAACATGTGTCTAATTCTAGTTTTCCATTAATTAAATTAGACAAATATTAATCTATTATCTCTATTCAACCGAAGATTTGGAATTGTAAATGTAATCTGTAAGTGTAGTTAAGTGAGTTGCTTTAGTTGTATTAGTAGTAGTCTCAAAGGGAATTAATTATTCATTAATTCACAATCACTAAACTCTATGCAACTAAAGACTCTGCTAACATTAACTACATGCATGTCATTCAATGGACAATCTCGCATTGAGATAATAGGTGAAAGGGACGATTTGGCTATCAATTGTGATTTAATCACACATGAAGTGAATATGCTTATGAACATAAACATCTACCCATAACGAGAATTTCTACTCTGCGAGTTTGTGCAGAGGGAGGTGTCAGTTCGTCACCAAATTGGCGATGTACTGCTAATTTGTGTATGACTGTGGGAGACGATTGTATTGTACTAAGAGCTCTGGATTAGAGCTTTGTATGAGATTTCTCGTTTCATGATCATAATATATGATAGTGGGTTTTTAGCTTTACCGCCCCTCGGTAAAACTTCTTTGTTGTGTGTTATTGATATTTCATTTTGTGCATTGTGTTTGTGATCATGGTTTAAATTTACGCAAGAATATTAGTATAAGCGATTCTGTATTTAACAAGTTGTGGTAATTGTTAGATCAGTAGAATCGCATGAATACATTAATTTGTATTGAAATTTCTACATTACAAAAATAAGCAGCATGTCCACCGGTTATGTCCTAACTATCTTGCTTCCTTTATGTGCCTTCTTCTATTTAGGGGTCTCCATGACTCAAACTGAGGGCTTTGTAATGGTTTGGTAATGCTAAGGAATCTTTGAATGGGGTTTCAAGTCTGCAAGGCTGACCCTATACAACTAAGTAAAACATTTAATTTTGAGATGAAAGGAGGTAGGGGAAGCATCGAGAGGTTAAGAAACACCTCTAGGTAGTGCAACACATATGAAAAGGATAGACTAGTCTAAATCTTGCAACTCAAGGGTTAAGGCAAACAAGAGCCAAGGACTAACATATTGATCTAGTGGGATCAACAAATTTGCTCAAAAATTCAAAGTACTTGAAATTGCCTCAAATTGAACGGGAGCATAGGCCTCGTCATTATGAACCCAACGTAACTTGAATGGGTTCAAATGGAATTGTTATGAGTGAGATATCGTGTTCTGCTCAAAACGACAAACAAGCAAAATGTGTTAATCAGATGTACCCATACGGATGTTGACGCGGCGACCGTGAATATTACGTGGAAGATTTGTAATGCCACATTGCAGGCCATAATGCATTACGTGGTAGGTATTGGCTGGAAGGATTGTGACAAGTTGGCATATGACATGTCATTGATGGCGAATGGAATGTTGACACATGGCCCACTCAATGGACACCACGTGTCACCCTCGGCATTGGATTAAACATGCTGTTACCTGATTCGACGCCGTGGACCTCCGTGTAGGGGTAACTTTAAAGAACCCTGGCACACCCACCACATGTTTCTTATTATATATATGGAAAAACATTTATTTGAATTTGCATTGTGTTGTACCAAGTACGGGTCCGGCCGGGCTTAGCTCCGACCCCGGCCATATACGCTATAATGTATAACCGACGCTGTGCACGCCCTTTGACCATTATCATATAGCCCCTTTTCATATGAGCCCCAGTATTATGTGTATATGATGTGACCACAGGCGTGCCTTTTTCTAACCATTTTGAACTTTGTCCCTTTATATATATGTGTGTGGTCAGCAGGACCCGCCCGCCTTGAGGTTAGGGTTATACATAACCATCCTACGCCTAATTGCCAGTGGTTGCACCTGGTGCTTGGTTTTTACACATATATGCACGTAGGGGCTAGGTTGAGAGGAGGAGGCATTTTACGCATCCGTGAGACAACAAGTTTGAAGGGGAACTTCCGTGAATCCTATCTTCTTCAATTTTTGGCCAAACGAGTTTAAAACCCAGCCTAGGGGTTTTGGGACGCTCGAAGCCATTGGAGCCATCTATTTGGCATTTTGAGCATTAGAAGAACATATTTTATCACTTTGATAAAATAATACAAAAGATCCATTGAAGTTCACTGTGAGATGTAGCCCAAGAGAGGGGTGAACTCCTTTCATTTGTTGTGTTATGTGTTTTCATTCACAATCGCTATTTGTTTTGTTTATATATGCATCTTAAATGTGTAATTTCTATAAAAGTCGGTGGTTTGCAAAATTGATCCATTTGCATTTGAACACATGAATTAAAGTCTCTGCAAAATATTTTCTTTCAAGAATACAAGTCTTCATCATTTTTAGATCACATATGGGCCATGAGGTTTAAAGGTATGAAAAAGAGAGGAGATTAGGCTATCATACAAAGATGAATATTTTACCGTTGTGAAAACTTAGAAAAACAAAAATCCGATCACAAATTTCCTGTGAGAATTAATACACAGAGTAGGTAACATGGGATACCTATGCAATGGACACTTGTTGATATCTTCAATGCAATCATAGGATAAAAATAAGGAAACTAAGCCCTAAAAATCTTGGCAGTAATGCAGGGCAAGATTTGCTGACATGTGGTCTCCGCTAGAGATGTTTGTGAATTCATGCAACAAGAGATCACTGTTTAGTTTTCAAAATTAGAAACCATTATCCAGAAACATAATGCAAGATATTTTGAAGGTTCTTTAACTGACTTCTAGCGTTGAAAACAAGGGATATGGTATCGGTCATGGAAATCATGAATTTGGATGGTGGTATGATAAACGTGATAGGCGCTACGAAACTTCCTGATGAGTAGGCAGAGCTTCCAATTCAAAAAATATGATTAGATAGGTGAGCAAGGACAATGAGGCATGCTTGTGAGGTGATGAGTGAGGAGAGAGGTGTATCACATCAGCTTGATCATGGGAGGTATCAACCTAGAGGCAAATCATGAAAGAGACCAAAAAAGAAAAAACCACGAGCTAAAAGGGTTCAAGGATCAAAAATCAAATTCATGATCAAAACATGAGCTATGACTCAAAATTTTAGTCATCCAAGGTGTCCTATCAAACATAACTTTAAAGGGATGAAAACTACTTCTTATTTGAAAAAAAAAAAAAAAAAAAAAAAAAAAAAATTAAAATCTAAGGCTTCAAAAGATAAAACAAACTAAAAGACCCAAGGCAATTTAGTGTGATAACAAATACCATAAACCATACAGTATTCACATATAACCCTTATTGGTACAATTCAATATATGTGAATGGATTTTCTTGAATTTGAACATAGAAAGAATTCACTGGATTATCGACCATTAATGTAAATTGTTAATCAGTGTGAGACAATTCACCAATGATGAAAATGAGTGTCATACCTGGCACATCCTAATAGGATTGTTGCATTTGAGTTGAGTAACATGCAATATATATCAATCGAGATACCTTAATGAAATCCCATTGTTTAAAATGAGGGGGATTTCCATTGATGTATGAAAGTCCCAAGGTTCTTATAAACATCTCTAATCTTAATCCCAAATGATGTGCTGGAGCCAATGGGACGAGATCTGTTAGGAGGTGGGCCTTAAGGAATACCACATCATCTGATACAATAAAAACACAAATGATTTTGAAGAACCATAATACAATATTGGACCAACATGAACTTACATAACTTATTGAGATTTTTCCCCGCCAGATGTCTAACTTCGAGCAAAACTCATGTCTAGTTGCTCCAGTAACCTAGTTTTCACAACTGAACTTGTTTTTGTCTTTACTATTTTATTTTTCTATGATATTCTACCCTACTAAAAGAATAAAAACTCATTTCAAGTGTAGGAATAATTCCAATGAAGCCATGTGCATAACATGATTACAAATATGCTCATATTCAAGTTTGAAATGTATACTTTAAGGGATACCAAAATATGAGGAACCAACTACTTTGATTGACTTGGTGCCAAGAATTGTTGAAGAATGAAGTTCAATATGGTTATGATGCCTTTGGTTCTCTTGTTTATAATCACTGGATTTTCATGTCCTTTACTCATGTGGATCTTTGAAGGCTTTGGCTCTGCACCAAGGATCCGCATTAATAAACTTGCAAGAAATTTCAATTTTAGTTCCAATGGCCGCTCTCCATCGAATGTTGTCAATGGATCTTCAATATTTTCTACAGACTGTCAAGGATGATCAAAGATAACTTTGAGTTTTTCCTGGTGTAAATGTGGCTCATAGAAATTTTGTTCTTCCCAAGATGTAAATCTATCTTCGATTACTACCGAAATTTGAGAAAGTTCTTGAAGTAACATCCTCCTTTACTCAACATATTCTTTAACATTATTGAATTCTTCTTGTTGGTTGACAACCCTTGTGGTATTGCATACAAGGATGAGCACGATACAAAAGGATCCGTGAGAATACCAAGAACAACCCGCATCGCATAAGCAACTTAGGATGCTCAAAATGTACTTTAGCAGCTAGAGAAAGGGAAAAATTCAAGATTCTCAAACTCGATGAAATGTGACATTATCGAAGAGCTGCAATACAATATTTGCAATGGCGTAAACGACTTGTCAAACCGAGTTAGGGATAGAAATATATTCACGGTCAAAGTCTAGTCAACCTAGCCCAATCAATAGAGATGAGTCAAAGATTCGCACTACCGACGTGCTAGCATCCGTGAAACACATGTGACAAGAGCAAGAGGTAGACATGTGCCATGGTGATGTCGCAACGCGACATCAACATGGTGATGTGGCAAAACCAGACTTCCACAGCGTCAATATTTACACTACCGGATCGATCCGCGGACCAGGGGATTTTTTCCATGTGGCAGTCTGTATGGTCCATACAGTGATGTGGCACCAACGTGGCATGATGATTTGGTAGTGACGTGGCATCTATACGATGATGTGGCACCGACATGGCAGCAGCGCTGGATGACGTGGTTGAATGGGAGTCTACCACATGGCCAAGTCACGGGATGCCACATGGCGCGGGAAAATGCCCAATTATAGCCCGTATCCAAAATTTGAAAAAAAAATGATTTTGTAGAAACCGGGCCAAATTTGGTGGACCACACCAAATCAGAAATCAACTATCAGATAGAGCTTGGATAGAACCTTCGCCAAACTAGTGGAACAAACATCGGATATATATGGTATATATATATATATGGCGATATATATATATATATATATATATATATATATATTGTTTCAACCATAAAGACAAAAGGGGGAGGCCTGCGGGTTTAACCCCGATCAGGACCTCCTCCCTCCATAATGCCTTAACCAGCGAGCCAATGACCCCTCATTGTAATAAATGTCATTTTAATTACTTAAGAGTTGCATCCACCAGAGCCCAAGAGGAGGTGCGTATGCGTAAGGTCGGGCATGCATTACGAGATAGGGTACAACAACATTAATTATGGGTTGTAGGGGCATGAAAATCGAGACAAAATTCTTCTTGGGCTTGGGAGTGCCAGAGTCGGATCAAGGCGTGGAGACAGACATTTTTGGGTAATTTGACGCCACAAATTCAGTGGTGTTGTCTATTTTCTGATCTGAGCAATATTCATGCAGCTTGATTTTAGAACGAGGTATACTTATGTATTTTTCCAAATTAATTTGTTGAGTTAATGAAAAATCCTACCCATTTGAGAGTAGGACCCAGAGACGTAGTCCACTAGAGATGAACTTTGTTATCAAGTTTTTGTGTTCAAATTTGATTCTTATGTCTCTTCATTTTTTAGCTTTTTCTTCTTTAATGGTGCTCTTTAATTTATCCTCATTTAATGTAATTCTTTATAAGTCACTCGATGAAAAGATCCCGGATCATGTTGGTATCAGAGAAGTCATATTTGACTTGAATTGTTGAGTGTGAATGCTTACTAGGGCCAAGCATAAGCAGGGTGAAGGAACTCTTAAGACTTTCAATGCCGAAGTTGGTCGTGCATCCCAAAGGAAGAAAATGGTATAAGAAGACAAGTGTGATGAACAAGTGAAAAAAATTCATATGGTCTTTTATCGCATGTCAGAAATGGTCAAATGAATGTATGGAGATTACGAGAAGAGGATGAATAAGAAAGGGAAGAAAAAGGAAGCACTTGATGATGATGATGCTTCGATAAACCAAGGGGTTGGAGGAGACCCTTCCGAGCCTCCATCTTCACCATCAAGTTCTAGTTCTTCTTCCTTTGAGCATTCTCATCATTCTCATCATTATAGATATAAATCCTCTTTAAGAAACCATTATTAAATATTGATGTAAATTTTTCTTTACCTATGTTTAATGGAGATGATAATCCTGAAAAGCTAGATAATTGGATCTGATAGGTTGAAGTATATTGTCGTGTTCAACAGATTGATGAAGAGGAAGTTAAAGTGCAACTGGCTTCTTTTCAGTTGGAAGGAACCGCTCTCATATGGTGGGAGAGAAAGCTTCAGGACATAAGTAAGTGTGGCAATATTCTTTCCTCATGGCTAGAATTTAAATCAACGATAAGGAAGCAATTTTATCCATTTGGTTATTTACATAAAGCAATGATGGAATGGAAAACTTTAAGGAAAAGTAAGGGTCAAATTGTACAAAATTTCACAGAAAAATTTAGGAAGAAATATCTTGCATTAAACATTCCTTTGGATTCTTATGAAACTTTAATGAATTATATTGGTGCACTTCACAGTTATATTCATCATACTTTTCTCTTTTTTAACCCCAATAGTCTTGACAACTTTTGTGTGCAAGACACTCACCTTGAGAACATGGGAAAGCATGTTCAAGAAGATCCCACAAAGAAACTTTCCAATCTCCCACATAAACCTTTCAAGAAGTTTAAAATGAAGGACAAGAAGACTTCCACGGTGGCGAGAGAAGACGGAAATCCATATTTCAATCATTGCAAGAAATTTGTCACGATGATGAACATTGTTGGAAATTGCATCCAGAGAAGAGACCGAAGAAGTTCAGTGGAAAGGGGAAGAAAAAAATCATTTCTACAGTGCAACAAGATCTTGGTTCTGATTCAGGGGATGAAAGAAATATCATAGCGGTTGGAGTACAAGGTAAAGATTCCCTTCATGCTAGTTCAAATTCCAATAATGAATCTCATGATGATGAATGAAAGAGGAATGAATTGTTTCACATAAGAGTTGTATCTAAACACACTAAAATATATATATTATTTGATCTGGGTTCCCAAGTAAACTTAATATCTAAAGCACTTGTCAAGAAGATGGATCTTGAAATGAAACCACATCCGAAGCCTTATCCTCTTGGTTGGGTATGTGATAAAGAAAAGCTCAATGTCACCAAACAATGTAGGGTCAGATTTTATATTGCTTCAAAGTTGATTAATGAAGTGGATTTGGATGTGTATCACTTGATATATGTGTCATAGTGTTGGGAACTCCTTATCTTTATGATATAAAAGAAGTCTTCTTTCGCCATGAGAACAAATACCACCTTAATAAAGGGGGAGTGGAATATATTGTTAGATCTCACAACATGAGGGTAAACACAACACGTGTTAGTGCAGGACAAATGAAGAGAATCATAAATACTAATAAGATATATGTACTCATGGTCGTAAGAGAGAAAGATGTCGAGACATCCAATGCTTTCCAAGGATGTGATCCTTCTCATAAGAAGGAATTAATTGATATTGTTTCTAAGTATGATGACTTTTTTAGGAACTAGATGGATTACCTCCTAAGAGGGAAATCCAACATGAGATATATCTTCAGCAGGATTCTCCTCTTCCTAATGTGGGCATGTATAGGATGTCAGTTTTGGAGATGACAGAGATCAAGAAGCAGGTACATAGCCTATTAGATCAAGGGGTTATTAGGCCAAGTTCATATCCTTGTGGTTCTCCAATCATGATGGTGCCAAAGAAAGATGGCACATGCCAAATGTGTGTCAATTACCGGGCCTTAAATAAAATCACGATGAAAAATCGATACCCTCTTCCTCGTATAGATTATTTACTTGATCAATTAAAGAATGTTGTTTATTTCAGTAAGTTGGATTTTCACACTGGATACCATCAAATCATGGTTGCAGAACAGGATGCATGGAAGACTGCCTTTAAAACCAAACATGCATTGTTTGAGTGGTTATTTATGTTTTTTGGGCTTTGTAATGCTCCGACAACTTTCATGCGAGTGATGAATGATGTATTTAGGCCTTACCTAGATGATTTTTTGATTGTATATTTAGACAACATTCTTATTTTTAGCGGGACTTGGGATGAACATTTGAGGCATGTAAAGCAAGTATTGAATACTTTGAAAAAGGAAAAGTTGTATGTAAAATTGTCTAAGTGTGAATTTGGTAAGACTGCACTTGTATACTTAGGCCATATTGTAGGAGGAGGACAATTAAAAATTGATCCTTCCAAAATTGATGTAATTGTAAATTGACCTAAGCCAAAAAGTGTAATCAAAATCCGAAGCTACTTAGGTGAAGTCTAGTATTGGAGGAGGTTCATTTCAAATTTCTCCTTTATCGCAGCTCCTTTGCATGCCTTAACCAGTGTGAAGAACACTTTTCAGTGGTAAGGAAAGTAATAAAAATCTTTCGACACTTTGAAGAGGAATATCAATACCGCACCAGTATTAGCACTACCGAATATTCAACAACCTTTTGAGATTGAGACAGATGCCAGTGGATACACCATGGGTGTAGTATTGATGCAATATCGTAAGCCTATCTATTACCACTCTGAAACTTTTAACCAAGCTATTGTTAACTATCCTACATATGATAAAGCGGTGTATGCATTAGTTCAAAGAATAAAGAAATGGAAGCACTACTTGTTAGGGAAGGAAACAATCATACACACAGATAACTAACCCTTATAGTATCTCCAAGAACAAACCAAGTTACAACAATCGTGACACTACATATGGATGGGTTTTCTACAACAATTTCATTTGGTAATCAAGTACAAAAATGGTACGAGTAAAAGGGTAGTTGATGTGCTTTCTAGACCTCCTATTGTTGCTTCTATTATTTCAAAGAATACTTCTATATCTCATGATAGCTATGTGGAACAATCTGCCATTGATGAATATTTTAAAGAAGTATATGAGAAGCTAACTCATGGTCCACATGTAGAGAACTATTGTCTACAGGGAAAACTAATCTACAATCTTGGAAAGATATGTATTCCTACAAGTACTGAACAATTCCATGTAATACGAGAAGCTCACACTTCTCTTGTGTCTGTGAATTTTTGGTAGGAAAATCTATGGCTCCTCTGTAGAGATTTTCTTACTAGCCTCAAATGAAAGAAATTGTAACTAAATATGTAAAGGGGTGTGTGATGTATTCTACTTGTAAGCCCACTAATAGAAAACTGGGGCTATACTCACCACTTCCTGTTCCATCCCATCCATGGGAAAGTATCTCCATGGATTTTGTAGGGGGTTTACCAATGTCAAAAGGGGGTCATGACTATTTGTATGTTGTAG
>SNQJ01S0079631.1:41997-58305 GCA_010110895.2 Picea sitchensis | reverse complement strand
AGCCCACTAATAGAAAACTGGGGCTATACTCACCACTTCCTGTTCCATCCCATCCATGGGAAAGTATCTCCATGGATTTTGTAGGGGGTTTACCAATGTCAAAAGGGGGTCATGACTATTTGTATGTTGTAGTGGATAGGTTCGGCAAGTTGTGTATCTTGATTCCATGTAAAAAGTAGATCACTGTTGAGAGGACTGCTAATATCTTCTTTCAATATGTTTAGGTTCACTTTGGGTTACCCACATCCATTATCTCGGATCGAGATACTCGATTCCTTGGATATTTTTGGACAAGCTTGTGGAGAATGATAGACACCAAATTGAAGAGGAGCACTTCTTTCCATCCATAGAACGATAGACAGACAGAGGTGGTAAACCGAACAATGGTAATTTTTCTTCAAGGCTAATGTAGCAAGCATCCCAAGTTATGGGATGAACAAATACCCTATGTACATCATGCTTACAACAGAGCCTTACATTCCCCCACTCAATATTTTCCTTTTAAGACATGTTTTGGGTACCTACCTAAGGTTACTTTGGACTTAATGTATGGAAGATATGCTTATGCAAATGAAGAAAGAGCATAGGACATAGCTCGCAAGTTCATCCAGAGGATCCAGTAGGTGCACCAGGAAGTTAGGGAACAATTGGATAAAATAAAAGCACAATATAAAGCTCGGATTGACAAGCACGGGGTTGATCATCAGTTCCAGGTTGGAGATCGGGTATGGCATCACATCAACAAGGACAAATTGAAGGGTGAAGGCAAGAAACTCAAGCCCATTCGTTATGGACCCTTCACTATCTTAGAGAAAAGTGGTACCAATGATTTTTTTTTGGATCTTCCACCTTATCTGTAGATTTATTTAGTTGTAAATGTAGAGAACTTGAAACTTTTTTAGCCTCCCATGATCATGGATCAGGATGAGGAAGTTTCAATACCTTCACTTGATGATTTTTCTCCTGAGTACCTGGATGAGTTAAAAGAATATATCATCCTGGACAGAAGGACAAGGACTTCACATGGGGGTGATGTTGATTATCTTCGAGTAGGCTTAAAGGGAAAACATCCAAGCAAGGAAAAGTGGATAGAGAAGGACAAAGTGATGGGACTCTTCCCTCACTTATCTATTGATTGATGAAAGATTTTGGTGGTCCAAAAATCTCTCACTTGGAAGGCGTGATCCAAAAATGATTCAGAGAATACCAAGAACAAATCAGAGCTAACAGAAGCAACTCAGTGTTAGCCTATGGATTACCTTAACCAATCACTAAGTCTAATTGTCACCTATATTTGTATTATTTATTTAGGATATTAGTAATATATCCTCAAGTGGTGACTAATGATTTAGTTAAGATTTCCTATCCTAGTCATCATGCATGATTTTAGGATCTAGAGAAATTCTCTCTATGAGGTGGCATCACCCATTGTACTATAAATATGTAACATTGGTGTGAATACTATGAGTGTTGTCTAGTGAGCCTGGCCATGTAGATAATATTTTTTATGTTTTATCAATTGGTATCAGAGTTATTATGGTCTTAAGGACCTAATAACATCTTGGTAGTGATCCATGGAAGGTGATAATATCAAGTTTAATGGTAGTGATCCATGAACCATTCAAATATGAATTGATTAATATTGATCGATGGTGAAGTGCATCTGATGGTGTGAATATGTGCATGAAGAAAGAGGATCCAAGAGAATTAACCATGAAGCAGAGGCAAGTAAAAATTCTTGAGTTGTATTATTTATGAAATTCCAAGAGAAACCAATGACAAAAATAAAGCCTGTGCAGAATCATAATTATCTTTTTGTATTTTTTTTTTAACATCCATGATTTGTTTTGGTTATAAATTCCATCGAATTGTGTTCGAATATGGATGGTGATCTCTCTGTAATTAGATAATAGTATCATAAAAATGTGGGAATTTTTTCGAGGCAATGAAAATGAATTATCTATAGTTCTCATGAATATTTTGGTGCATTAACTACCACATGAATGAAAAAATAATTTTTTTTATTTCCTTGCACAAAATCATTTTGCAGCTAAGCTATAGGTCGCAATTGATGACATATGTTCTTATGTTTTATGAGTAGCATTTCAGAATTCATATCCTAGTCCTTATTATATCCATATTTTCACCCACGAC
Source organism: Picea sitchensis (assembly GCA_010110895.2). NCBI lineage: Eukaryota > Viridiplantae > Streptophyta > Pinopsida > Pinales > Pinaceae > Picea > Picea sitchensis. Next base: position 56,151 of record SNQJ01S0079631.1, on the reverse strand, counting down.
ATCCTTAGTACCAGATCAAATCCCATGTTTGAATCTTGCACTGGAATCGTACAATCGGAAAATCTATAAATTTTCTCTTGTCCTAGATCTGCATATACCATCGATCAATCCCCTACAATAACTATGGTTGATGTAGTCGAACCAACATCTTCATGCTGGCTATTTTTTGTATTGATAAATTCCTTGGTTTCCTTGTTTTACCATGTTATTTGTAAGCACCTTCGTCTATTTTTATCCGCTCTGCTGAAGCGAGTAGTCATCACCAATTCACCAGACTTGTCATCTAGTCACCATTGGGATGTTGACTTTTGTTTTTCCAATGCGCCATGATCCTCCATTTTTTTGGGGGTGTCAAAACACATGGTTTTGATTCCGATTAGACTGAACAAAACCCATCATGAAGGAACACTCAGACTATTCATTTTCATGAAGGCACAACGAGGAAGAACCGACTGAATTCATGAGGTTCAAAATATTTTGATTCAATACATGGAATGGACAGATAATTGATCCACTACACATGATTTTCATTCAATCCCAAAACAAATGGTTTACCTCCACTACCACAAGGAGGATTTTCATGGATGTTGATGCACCATAAAAAAAAAAAAGATTTCGAGGGGCGTTGCTGGAGTTATAGACCGATGGGATCTCACGTCCATTTTATTTTTCTCCATGTGTTGCTCAGCCCTATGGAATTGATGAATACCTTATCCCACTAATGTGACCATTAAAGGTATGGTGATGGATCCCAAAACTTGGAATTTAGGTTTGACAAATTTACTGATGAGGTTGCTAGCGACACCATCATTACCAAAGGCTGCACCTGCCTCACTCTTGGCTTGCTATAATAATTTCACAAACTCTCTTGGTTCATTGGCCAAACACATTCCATGACCTCCACCACCTACAATTTCCTTGATCATTACTGGATAACTAATATCATTATAAACTGTGATTGCCTCTTTTGTTGAATCTAAAATCCCATCACTTCCTGGTACAGTTGGAACCCCAACATTTTTCATTGTTTCCCGAGTTGTTTCTTTGTCACCCATAACACAAATTGTTGTTTGTATTTGGCCCAATAAAGTTCGTTCCATCTTTGATCTGTGTTGGAGATAATTTTTCATCTCCCTTTGTATTTCCATTCCAACCAAGAGAAGTGAATCAGCTTCTAGTCGGACACATCCCTGAAAATTCCTGACAACTCTCAAATGCCAAGCTGCAATGCAGAAGGATCCTCTTGTCCTATGCTAGGTTGAATGACCATACATGTGAACCAAAATTCCACATCATATCTCTCGAAATCAAAATTAACATCCAAATTATGTATGATTTAACTTAAACTTATTCAACCATAATTTTGCCAAAGTCTGTCATCTACAGACCGCAGTTGCCCATTTGGAAAATTTCATGTCCATCTAGAATATTTGATGTTAGTTGTTGTCGAAACTTTCTATCTGACAACCATATTCAATTCCATCATCAATTCCCTCCTTTGTTAGCTAAAAAGAGAGACCACAAGTGGTTTCATGAACCATCATCACTAGAATTTTGAACTCCTCCCATAAGGTGCATGAGAGTTTCATCACTGTACTCCCCCCCCATCAACATTCAATTAAGGAGAAATTTAGCAAGACAACTCTAGATGAAGATGAAGATAAAGGTGTTCAAGTTTTACATAATCAGGTTCAAAATACTATTTCCAAGCCCATCATCAAACCTTGGGAAGAAATCAGATACAACAAGAATAGAACATGACTTGGATATGAAAATGAAGTTACCTTTCATATTCTCGATTATTCCATACCAATCCAGTTTCAAAGTGATGGATTCCTTCAAGAAGTCTCAACTTCACTTGTTCCATGTCATCATCATAATGCAAAGTACCAACATTGCAATCAAGTTGTTCACAAGGAGAAATAGTGTTTTGATCTCCATCCTTGCTAGCATTGTGGAAAGCATAGCCATTCTTCAGACATTTGTTCAACACTAAAGAGACCTGTAAGATTGAAGATTTACTATGAGTGGATTGATCTTTGGCAGTGGTCATAAACAACCAAGCGATTATATAAGTATTACCGTAGAATTCAATCTCATTTAAAGATCGATATTGTAGCACATAACATTTTTGTACCTCACATAAGTTCTCATTTAAAGATCGATATTGTAGCACATAACATTTTTTGTACCTCACATAAGTGGGCCCCCTTATGGCTTAACTTTCGAGAATGGACCTCATGGGATGAGATAACATGTGGTTTTTCTCAGATGCCCACTTTCTATTGTACTCAAATGGAACAAGTATGGTACCCTATTGAGCATCAAAAGGGGGAGTACAATGATGAAACTCACATGCACCTTATGGGGGAGTTCAAACGTTGATGCGATGGTTCCCAAACACTTTGGTCTCTTGCTCTAATAAAGTGGGAATTGATGATGGAATTGAAGATGATTGACAAATAGAAAGTTTCGACAACAACTAACATCAAATATTCCATATGGGAATAAAATTTTCCAAATGGGAAACCAGGTTCCTAGGATGATTACAATTTAGCATACCATGGTTCAATAAGTGTAAGTTGAATCATAATTTGGATGTTAATTTTGCAGGATTTTGAGAGAAATTATGTGGACGTTGTTGGTTGTGGAGCCCTCGACATTCACTCCGATTCAGAGGGTCCTTGCTTTCACTGTTTATACCCCATGAAGTATTTACACCCCTAAATTATGTACACTCTTCCACAAAGGGAAGTACCCCCTCTGCAGGGTCCAACGGGCCTATCCCCCCGGCTGGGTGAAGGAAAAATTGCCTTGTAAAAAAATATATTGTAATTTCATTATAAATATGGACTGCTCATTATAAGGTCGCATCTAACTGTGAGATTATGTTAGGGTTTTGCCCTAGAAGGAAACCCTCTTTGGCGAGGAAATGTGGTGGCTATTGATGGCGGTGAACATTGTATTCCCAGAGAGGAGACCGTGGAGAGAAAGAAGAGGGAAGCTACAATGGTTTTGTTGTAGTTGTATCCCTTCACTTGTTGGATAATAATAAAGGAAGGACTGCAAATTTCTCTAGTGGACGAGCTCCACATCAGGAACCACATAACTGCGGTCTCTCTTGTTTTGTGTATCTTCCGTGTTTTGTTTGCATTTGTTTTATTTTATTGGTTCATGATCCCTGCTTTTCAACAACCGGTATCAGAGCTGCATGGGTAAATCCTCGGCAGGAAAAGAGGGTTCTGTCTGAGTGGGGAGCAATGTCTAAGATGGAAAAGTTTAGGGTCTAGAATTAACTACCAAACTACCACTATGGAAGATGTAGATGGAAGACTATTTATATCGAAGGATCTATTCCTACCATTGAGTGAGTAGCAAAGAAGCCGACGACAATGAAGGAAAAAGAATGGGAGATTATTGACGAAAGGCTTCCAGAACGATATGTATCGAAGCCCGGCAAATAGCTTTGATGGATTTCAATATTTCAAAGAAAAGACAAACGGCGGTTTGATGGATGCGCTCGCCAAATTGTAAGGAAAACCCTCGGCTTAATAAGGTATTTCTAATGAAGAGATTATTTAATATGAAGATGTCGGGTGGGTCTCATGGTGTATCATTTAAACTAATTTAATACGGTTACTAATCAACTGTTCAAAAGGGACTTTGATGATGAGGTTAGGGTTCTTCTAATATTGTGCTCATTGCCTAAAATATGGAATGGCTTGGTCACGGTTGTATAACTGCCTCCTCGGTTCAAATACTTTAAAAATTCTGATGATGTTGTGTTACTCCCTTAGTGAGGAAATTTAATTGAAATCACAAAGGAAACATCGTGAAATGCACCTAACATGGAGAGAAGGGGAAGAATAAAAGGATATAGGAAAGGGCTCAGGGAACCACCAGAATTCTAGGAAGGGCAAATCCAAACTTAATTTGGAAAGATAGAGTGTCGGAATTATGGGAAGAAAGGACATCCGAAGAGACCTAAGAGCTCCAAAGAAACAAAGAGATGGACAGCAGAGAGAAATCAGGAAGCAAAATGTAACAGTGATGTGTTACAAGATGCTTTGATTCTTCTCAGAGATAATATTTCCAATCTTGGTAGATTCGTGAGCTTCATTTCATGCCAATAACTGCATAGGAAAACATTTTCTAGATTATGTTCAAGGTGATTTTGACAGGTTCATTTGGGTGATAATGTAGACCATGCAAAATTGTTGAATGGGAAATGTAAAATAAAGCAACTAAATGGAAAACCAATGGTTGCTGAAAGAGGTAAAAAATGTCTGCATTTAGGCAAAATATGATTTCCAACAGAAGTTGGCAAGTGACGCTTGTATATCCATATTTACAAATAAGACGTGGAAGGTCATCAAAGGATCATCGGGGATAGCAAACGAGAAGGCTGTAGGCACATTGTATCTATGTATTGGTAATAATAACTCTTCTATATCTTTAGGGGCTTCTATAGGAGGGGATACATCACTATGGCATCATAGGTCGGGACACATGAGTGAGAAGGGTATGCGATCCTTCACAAAAGAAATTTGTTGCCGATCTTAAACAAATTGATTTGACTCTCTTAGAGCATCATGGTTTATGGAAAACAAAAGAGAGTCATATTTCAGAGTCTAAAAGAAAAGAAGAATGAAAGCATAGAGCTTGTGCATACAGATGCATGGGGACCACCGTGTATCATCTCTTTGCGGCTCTCATTATTATGTTACTTTCATTGATGATGCAACTAGGAAAAACTTGGGTTTATCAGATTCACAAAAATCATAGTTTTGATACTTTAAGAAATGGTGTTTTTAGTTGAGAAATGAGAGGAAGTGCCCTATGTCTCTGACGAGCAATGGAGGTGAATACTAAAGTAAGGAGTTTGATGATTACCATTCATACCACGGGATTCGTAGAGAGAAGATACCTATTGAACACCACAAGAAAATGTGTGTAAGAAAGGATGAAATCGTGGACAATCATGGAGAGTGCAACAAATGCAATGCATGAGGAGATTGTACGTCGGGTTGCCCCATGTGCCTGTAAGTGATGTCAGAGATATTGTTATTTACTTAATAAACAGTAGGACCTTCAAGCTCTGATGGTATAATTCCTGTAGGGAGGAGAATGGACAGGAAAAAAGGTAAACTATTCCTTTTAGAAAACTTTCGCTGTGAAGCATTTGGTATCCGCATGATAAAGAAAATAGAACAAAGCTTGGAGGCAAAATCCAAGAAATGGCACCTTATTTGATATGGTGTTAATTATTTTGGTTATCGCTATGGGATTATGAAAAAAAATCATTAGGAGTAGAGATGTTACATTCAATGAGAAGGTCATGTACAAAGATCGGCTACAAGGAAAGCGTCGCAAAACCAAAAACAAGAATAATAATGTGCGTTTACGATGAGATCACCGAAAAGAAAATTCCAAAGGAACCCGAAAATCCAAATGTACAATGCCAGGAGAAGCACCCCAAAGACTTCTAAGTGTTGTTAGAATATCTACCAAAGCTATGACACCTCCGAATCCATACTCTCATTATATTGTTTATTGTTGACTGATTCCTCGCGGAACCGTAATGTTAGCGCGAAGAGGCAATGCGCGTAGACACCAAAAAGAAGTGGGGAGCAAGGCATGAAAGAGTGAATGGATTCCTGAAAATAACCATTCTTGGGACTTGGTTCAATTTCCTCCAGGAAAAAGAGCATTACATAATAAATGGCTTTACAAGTTGAAGGAAGAAGATGGAGGTGAGAAAAGCTGCACAAGGCTAGACTTGTTGTAAAGGGTTTGGTACTAAAAAGAAAGGTATAGATTTTGATGAAATATTTTCTCCGTTAAAATGACCTAATTGAACTATTTTAAGTCTTCATGGGCGTGAGAAGACTGCAATTTCTGAACAGCTAGGATGTAAACAAATTTTTCTCTCCATGGGGATTGAGGAAGAGATTTATATACAACACTCACAGGGCTATGAGGTCAGTGAAGAGAAATTTGGTATGTGTTGAAGAAGAGCTTGTATGGTTTAAAGAAAGCTCCAAGTGCTGGTATTTTAAAGCTCTGATTGCGTTTATGACGTAATTGCCATAATAGATGTCATTCTGACACCGTTTATTTTAAAAAGCTAGAAAATGGAAGCTTTATTATCTTGGTTAATAGGCTGTAGATGACATGCTTGTTGCAAGGTCTACATGCAAGATACAAATGTGCTCAAGAAGAAATTATCCAATTCATTTCATGATGAAGGATTTGGGTGCTCTAAAGAAAATCCTTGTATGAGAATAACAAGAGATGTGAAAATTCAAGAACCGACATTGTCTCAGTATGAGTACACAAAGAAGGCCGGAGGTTTAGAATGCGTAATGCAAACTAGTTAGTACACCTTTGGCTACCCATTTCAAATTATTCATGAAAGGTGTCCTAAGACATAAAAGGAGATAGAATACATGTCCGTGGTCCCATATTCATCGCCAGCTTGGTAGCTTGATGTATGCAATGGTTTGCACAAGACCCTATATTGCACATGTAGTGGGAGTTGTGAGCGCGTGTATATGAATAATCTTGGTAAAGAACATTGGGAAGCAAGAAAGTGGATTCTCGTGCATTGAGAGGTAACTACTACACATGCATTATGTTTTGGAGGTCTTATATCCTTTCTGGCCAGGATATGTTGATTCAGATATATGTGTGATAAAGACAGGAGGAGCACCATGGTATGTTTTACTATAGGTGGAACAACAAGTATTGGATTTAGACGGTAAAAGGTGTTTTCACTTTCAACAACAGAGGCGTAGTATGTTGCCGCTGCAGGCTAGTAAAGAGATGATCCGGTTACAAAGGTTTATGGAGGAATTGAAGAAGCGAGAACAACAAGTTGTAATCGCGGACAAATGAAAGTGCCATTCACCTCAGTAAAGAACTCATCCTTCCATTCGAAGACTACTCATATACATTTGAGGTACCACTTCATACCTATCCACTTGGAAGATGGACAATTGAAGTCGGAAAAGATACACACTATCCGTAATCCCCGCATACAAGCAATAAAGGAGTAACTGGAGAAACCGAAGCCTTGCTCGTCACTGGTCTCAAGAATGAAGATGAAGATGAGAAATTTCTAGGTCCAAGAAGGTTCAAAGTCCAAAATATACGTTAGCTGGGTGGAGTTAGTTGAGATCAATCTCCAAGTGGGAGATTGTTATTGTGGAGCCCGACATTCACCGATTCGTAGGTCCCTTGTTTTCACCAGTGTTTATACCCCATGAAGTATTTACACCCTAAGTATGTACACTCTTCCACGCTTGGGAGTGGGGGTACCCTTCCTCATGGGTCCTGGGTCCATCCCCCTGATAATCAAGCAGTTCTCATGGGGTCTGTAATAAGTCCCCAAGAAAAATTGCCTCGTGTTATTGTAATTTCATTGTAACTGAATCACCATTATAGTGTCGGCATCTAACTAAGAGAGAGGTTAGGGTTTTTTCCCTAGAAGGCAACCCTCTTTATAGGAAATGTATTGCTGCTATTGATGGTGGTGAACATTGTATTCTGAGAGAGGAGACTGTAATAGGAAAGAAGAGGAAATTACCCGTTTGTTGTAGGTCAACCTTCATTTTTTGGATAATATTAAAGGAAGGACTTGGCAATTTCTCTATGGACGTGATCCCACACCGGTGAAGTCCATCGAAATCCTCGCCCTCTTGTATTGTGTGTCTGTGGTTTTGTTTCGTGATTTGCTCTATTTATTGTCTCCGCCGGTCCGCTTTTCTAACACGCTTTTCACCTAGATGGTCATTTGCCTAGCAGAGGACAACGAGATCCTTTTGCATTGCATCTTCACATTTGATTGAGTTGTTAGACATTTTTAGGGATGTGTTAGACTGTAGGTTGATTCACTCTCCTTGGTTCACTCTCATCGCATTGAGTTTCATTGCGAAAAATTGCATGCATCCCCGGATCTATTGATTACATAGTGAGATTTTCCAGAGATGGCAGACTTTTGCAGGATTATGGTTCAATGACTGCAATTGAATCATACACATTATACATTGGATGTTGTTGGACATAACAGTCACACCATAGTAAGCTATCCAAAACCATCGACATTGTATCAATTGGTTAGTTGTTATCCCAAACCACATATTTAGAGAGCACTTTAGTGATATATTGATAGTAGAGTGGTGATACAACAAGTTCACCAATTAACAAAAGACACTAGTTTCTTCTAGCCAAATTACATGGAAACACCAAATTATCAAGAAATTAGAATGTTCGTGATATCACAATCCCAAGCCACTTCCATATATCACTCTTCCAATTCATTCTCGATGAACCATTCAACATCCGCATTGCGACTTTTCTGCGCTCTTTCATTGAGGCTTAGCTCGTGATTTTCAAGATGAAGACTTGGAATTGATACCAGCTTATGCTTCATTGATTGGTAATATTGATCGGACTTGTGATTGAGGGGATTTTAGCTCCTATGGCTTACCTTAACCAATTATTAAGTCTAATTGTCATCTATATTTGTATTATTCATTTAGATATTAGTAATATATCCTCAAGAGATGACTAATGATTTAGTTAAGATTGCCTAGCCTAATCATCGTGCAAGGTTTTAGGATCTAGAGAAAATACCTCTATGAGGTGGGGAATCACCCATTGTACTCATAAATACGTAACATTGCGTGAATATTATGAGGTTGGCTAGTGATCCCGCCATGTTGTTGTTCTTTGCTGCTTCTATCACCGGATGCTTTATCATTCTCGGCATGTGTATAGGAAAAAATCAGTATTCAAAACTCGAAATGGCATTATCATTAAAGAGAGCACGTAAGATTTCTAACAATGACAATGGCCCATCATATCGAAGCTACTTAATCGTAGTAAAGATATTCCGGGTCAAAGTTTGGTCAACCTAGCCCAGTCAGCATGGATGAGTCAACATCCATGTTGTTGATGTCAACATCCGTATGGATGATATCAACATCCATACACCACACATGGTAGGAGCAAGAGGTGACACATGTCATTATGGCGTCAACATGGTGACATGGCGCTACCCATAGGCCGCGTGTCACCTAGATTTGGCACTTCCAGACCAATCCATGGACCGCAGGGATTTTCCCATGGGTCCATGACATCGCATGCTGATGTGGCATGATGAATTGGCGCGATGTGGAATTTGTATGATGATGGCGACCCATTACGGCAAGATGACAAAGTAGTGGATGACATGGTCGAATAGGAGGTTTCCACGTGGCACAGTACCATGTGTCGCCACATGGCAAAGTGGGAAAAATACCCAATGACAACCTCGTATCCAAAATTTGAAAAATAAATGATTTGAGGGTCTGCCAAATCTGGTGTACATTGCCAAATCCGACACCACCTATCAGATAGAGCTTGGATAGAACCTTCACCAAATTGGCGTGTAACAAACATTGATATATATATATATATATATATATATATATTGTTTCAACTATATTAAAGGGGAGGCCCGTATTTGAATCCCTAGAACTCCTCCCTCCATAACGCCTTAATACTCACCCCATAACCAACGGGCCATGACCCCTCATTGTGATAAACGTCATTTTAATTACTTATGAGTTGCATCTATTGGAGCCCAAGAGGAGGCGTGTATGCGTACGTTTGTGCACTCACTACAAGATAGGGTACAACAACATTAATTTCAGGTTGCAGGGGCATAGAAACTGACACAATTTCTTGCACTGGAGTGCTAGAGTCGGATCTAGGCATGGAGACAATCATTTTTGGGTAATTCATGTCATGAATTTAGTGGTGCTATTTGTTTTAGGATCTGAGCAATATTTATGTAGCTTGATTTAAGAATAAGGTATACTTGTGTATTTCTCCAAATTATTTTGTTGAGTTAATGAAAAAGCTTACCCATTTGAAGGTAGGACCCGTGAGACGTAGTCCACCATGGACAAACTTTGTTATCAAGTTTCTTCTTTTCATAAGATTTGATTCTTATGTCTCTTCATTTTTTAGCTTTCCCTTATTTAATGGTGCACTTTAATTTATTCTCATTAATGCAATTTTTATAAGTCACTCGATGAAAAGATCCCATCAAGTACTCGGGGGTCTTACAACACATTTTAAAGATAACAAAATAAATGAAATAAACATAAATAAAAGCAATACCACCAAAGAAAACTTAAGCAATCTTAAAAGCATAATCATGTAATTTAAACTCCTCATTCCCACCGAGATCTTGTTGTCACCAATTTGTCTTTTCACACGAGTTAGATTTTCCATGAAAAACACACATACACAAATAAAACACACAAGTCCAACATGATGAGGTCTCCTGAAGACTCACAAAAGTGGTTGTGTAGGTTCTTACCTTCCATCTTACCTTCTTCACTTCTCCTGGTCTTAAATGTGTGAACAAACAAAAATCCTTTATATATTTATTATATTTTTAGTGATAACTAAATATGTCAAAACCAATTCCTTTAGTGCCTCCACGGAAATGATGCCAAAAGTCTCTAATTTATCCCATAAATATGACACTTATCATGTCAACTGGGTTGGTAAACCAGGCTAATCAATTACTCAATACATATTGAAAAATTCAGACATTCATTTCAGGACGCTATGACAAAAATTCACATAATCGTCGAAATAGAGGAAATTTTAAAAAAAAATCTCCATATTGCCCGATAGCGTCGTTCTTGCGACATACTACTAAAATTCTCACTCTTGCAATGAAGTTCAGAGGACGTCTCTCTTGAGACATGTAACTTTCGCCTCTCATGACGCTAGGAAATATTCGTCGTGACTTATGACGCTAGGACACTAGGTTTTCCCACCTCAACAAATACCTAGTATTTGGACCAAGTCAACTTTGACTTGTCAACTATCGCCTAATTTCGTTTATGTTATAAACCTATAAATATGTTTCATTTTATGGATGTTGTGATGTTTGTTATAATAACCATACTGAAAAGAGTATAAGTCGATCTCTTGGCTAACAAAACAAGTGTCTTTATCAATATATGTCAATGGGGGAGAATGTTAGAAAATGTTAGAGGTGGGAAAAAATTAAATAGGGTGAAAAGGATGACGATAAATATTATTTCCCTTGCAAAAATTGTTGTACTAGACGATTCCGAAGAGTTTTAATAACAACAACTAAAAAACATTATAGAAAATATAGGCACATGGACAAGGGATCAAATGAATATCATCATCCCATAGTAATTTAGCTATGTTGGTATATATATATATATATATATATATATATATATATATATATATATATATATATATATATATATATATATATTCATTATCTTTTTTAATATTTATTGTATTCTCAAACTTTTATATTGTTTTATACATGCACTAATTTTTCATGATTGTTTGTAATTATAAAGTTAGATTTTCCCCCCTAACTTTATGCACAAAGCACCATGTAGTAGCAGAAATGATGTTGTACAAGATGAAGAACATGAAGCAGATAATGAAGATCAAATTAATGATCCCATGGAAGTATATGAAAATAATAACATAGTTCAATATGATGGGACAAATCAAATGATCCAAGACTTATTTGGTCATCCAGATGAGGATCATGGGGACAGTAGTGATGGTATTTATGATGAACCTCTAATTGAAAAGGAAAATACACGACTTTATAAAGGGTCAAGAGAAAATCTTATCTCCACTACATTGTTGTTGGTGAACTTAAAGGTTACAAATCATTTGTCAAACACTTGTATGACATAGATCCTAAAGTATGTAATATGTTTCATCACATCTACATAAAGGTTGACCTTTCCCCATTTTTTTTAGTGTTAATTAATGTGTAAAATTAAAATGCAATATTTAAAATTATTGTTCTTTACATTAACTATTTATTTTTTATGTTTTAGATTGTTAGGTTAATTTTTGTTACCCTCGTCAAATATTTTACCTCACACATATTGAGATTTACATGCCATTATGAAATACATTGGAATGGAGTATCAAAGTATAGATGCATGTCTTGATGATCATATTATATATTATGGACAACATGCGTCGAAAAAAAAATGCCTGATATTTGGTATCAGTAGATATCGAACCGATCAAGTAACAAAAATGGTCCCTCGAAAGGTTCTTCAACATATTCCCATAATTCCATGTTTGCAATGACTGTTCAGGTGTCAAAGCACAACACAGTTTATGGATTACCATGCACACAATATAATTGAAGATGGCATTCTTCGAATTCCTGCAGATGGTTATGCATTTAAGGAAATTGCTGCAAAATGGCCAAAATTTACAGATGAACCTCATAATGTTAAGCTTTCATTGCCAACTGACAGTGCTAATCCATTTGGAGAGCTTTGGTATGTTTAATCAATGTGGCCTAGTTTTGTTATCAACAATAACATTCCTCCTTGGATGTCAATAAAGAGGGAACACATAATGTTGACAATGATTATTCCAGGTATTTGTTTACATTAATTTTTCGAATGTAAATTTTTCATTTTTCTCTTTTTTTGCATAACATCTTATATATATATACATACCATGGTAGTAATTTCGTGTAATTTCAAATAATTAGGCAAGTACCAAGTTAAATATATGAATGTGTATATCAAGCCTCTTATCGATGAGCTACTAAAGTTATGGGAGGACATCACTATGTATGACATCTGTAAACCAATTAGGCAGAAGAGATTTCAATGTTGTGGAATACTTTTATGGACAATTCATGATGCCCCAGGACTAACACATTTTTGTGGTATGTAACGTTCCATATTGAACGCTTGAATAATATATAATTAATTGAATATATCTTGCATGATGTTTAAATAATCATTTCGTATATTAATATTAATTCATATTAATCCATTTGTTGCAGGTATTCAAACAAAGTGTTATCACTGAAATTTCGTCTGCACATGGTGACAAGAACTCCACATCATCAAAACAGCAATGAAGTCATCCATGGCACTGAATTAAGTTCACAGCATTCCAGAAGGGTCAAAAACTATACAAAGTAACCAAAAATTGAAGGGCACTTTACAGCAGCTTGGTGCGCGCGCATATGCGCGGGACAAAAACATGTTTTTGGCGCATGTGCGCCCCGACGCGCGCCTGTCAACATAAAAAGCCGTGCATCTGCTAATACGGCGCATTAATTGCTTAAGTCGGCCTCCCGACCGCCAATGGACTGGCCCCCAAGATGATTTGACCTTCAGATCAGGGTCGGCTCTGTAAATTCGGCGAATTAATGGCTTAAGTGAACCCTAAACAGGTCTGTGTTTACACCGGAAGTTGGTTACGTGACCGCCTGGAAAATGCTATAAATAGCCATGGAGACTCATTGTTTTAGCAGAGAATTCAAAGCAGAGTTACGCTGTCCAGATGATTCAGAGCCTAGCCTTTGACAACCAGTCCATCAATTGTGTAATCCAGAGTTCTCTCACCACTCATTTCTGTTCTGTTCATTTTGTAAGGAAAGCATTTTGTTGAGGGCCCCGAAGGACCTTCCGCTGGAGGGAGAGGGAACCCCTATCTCTGTCTTCAGCGTGTGCTCTGGTTTCGCTAATAGATCAAGCCTTGAAACCATTAATGACTCCCTTGTCTTACGTTTGATGTTTTTATTGTTATTTTCTTTCAGTTGTTAGATAGATTGTATTCTGTTTTGTTTTCTGTTTTCTGTTAACCCTTGCTGCCACAGATGTTCTGCCTTGGTGAACCCAACAGGGCATGCAGAGCGGTCTCCATTTTCCTCACCCGGTGACAGATTGACCGCGAACAGACTGGCGACTCCACTGGGGAGTTGAGGTAACAAATTCTCCCTCAACTGGGTTTAATTCGCTTTCCTTTTGTTATTTTTAACTTGCAGGGATTCAAACCGGCTTTCGCCGACCTGTTACTTGGTCGATTCACTACAGAATCGAGGGAATCGATGATTTTTCTCAAACGCGCGGGTATCGCACCCCACAGACGCGCGCATGCACTCTGGTTTTTTGATACAGTCCGCGCGCATACGCGCACCTGTCCATGCTAGCAGCCGCGCATTTGACCAAAATTTTTCATTGTAAGGTTTTGATGTGGGGAAAGTCAGTTTTCCTTTTTCAACAATGATGTATGCATGCTCTAAACACTGCACCACTTAGACCCCTC
>SNQJ01S0079631.1:30941-41987 GCA_010110895.2 Picea sitchensis | reverse complement strand
GTGTTTGATGAGTATAGACACTTCCTCTCTAAGAACCATAAGTATCGTACTACTGAAAAAGATCTTTTCAATGGGAAACAAGAGACTGTACTAAAACCACAAAGAATGACACCTCGCCTATGGAAGTTGGAATATGACATAATTAATCCTCGGGGTACACATTTTGTTTATGTATCGTAAATGGAATCATGTTTTGAAATTTTATTTTAATTATTCATTTTATTTTACTGCATTTGATAAATAGTGTTTTGATTTTTTTTATCCTTCATCAATGTCATCGCTGTGAAGGTAGTAATAATGGGCTTCCACGAGGAATGAAATGCTATCCCACTCAATTCATGAGGTTTCCTTACTATGAGGACCTAAAAATAGTTCATTTATTTGATACAATGCATAACGGGAAGAATGTCACAGAAACATTATGGCGAATCATATATGGTAGGAGGGATAAAGAAAAAATTGTCAAAATTTGTAATGACATTCAGGAAGCCAATCATGAAATGCAAAGTGTGATCTGATCAAATAATTATGGAGACCAAAATAACCTTCCATGGTTATTAACAGATCAACAAAGCAATGGTGTAAAATAGGTCATTCAAAAAATTAAATTTCCCATTGGTTTTTGTTCGAACATAAAGAATATCTTAACGAAGAAAGGTGAATTTGGTGGGGTAAAAACACAAGATTGGAATACCTTCATTAAGGTAATTAATCATTTTAGTATTCATATTTATATGTTGGTCATATACATTTTTTGAGATTTTTGTTTTTTTTGTCTAGTTTTGAACAAATAACAATTTGTTTTTATTGTTACAGTATGTTCTACCTCTATCTCTCCCAAACAAATTTGACAACAACATCAAACACGTTATATATGATATTGGAAAATACATGAGGTAAGTAGCTGCAATATATATGCAAAAAAAATATTCAATTTTTTGTTGTACTTAATGACATGTGTTTTAATTGTAATGTAATATGTATTATGTTTTGTTGAAACATGTTATTTTCTTGCGTCATGATCTGTAGATGGTTGTCACTGAAAGAAATCCATGAAGATGATATAAAGTATTGGAAGAGAGAAATTCCTCAACTAGTGTGTGAAATTTAGAAGTATCCACCTCAAGAATTTTTCAATGCACAAGAACACTACCTCATACACCAAGTTGAGGAGATTGAAATGTGTGGAACTGTACACACAAGGTCAATGTGGATGGTGGAGAGGCACTTGAAATTATTGAAGGCTTTGGTTAGACAAAGAGCACATCCTGAGGGTTATATGGTGGAGGGATATATGGTATATGAATCCATGGTGTATATTAGTCATTATCTTCCTAAATTAGCAGTGCAAGTTATGCATGCAGTGGATTGAATTTGGGATGTGAGCTCCATCAAAAAAATTGAAAGGGAGCATCTTTTGGGGAAATGTACAATGAAGAAAGTGAGAGGTAATTAAATTGTGGATATATTTTTAATAAATATAAATTTTCGTTTTTTGTGTGTATATGATCGTACTCATTTAATATTTATTCTTTCATAATTTATTAATATTTACCATGGTTATAACTAATATTTAATATTGGTGAATTGTGATTTTTTGATCGGTCAGTTGCTCAAGATTGGGATGCACTACATTTATACATTGCAAAAAAATTTGACTGGATGAAGGTATGGATTGATAGATGTAAAGAACATCATGGTTGTAGGTTATCATGGAAAGAACTGTTTGAATTGGTTAGAGAAGCTCATCGTAATGGCTATTTCAATGTTACGTAAAGGGAAATAGATTTAGCATTTTGTTTGAAAGATGGAAAGGCAAGCAAATTCACCCATTTTATTCAGTTATTTTATATTATATTAATTTGACTGTAGGTGTGCTTTTTTCGTATTATACTTTCCAAGTTATATAAATAACTTTATTATTAATCGAAAATGCATATTTTACATGTCTGGCATATTGCAGTTGAAACACCACAAGGCTATGTGGTGCAATGGTCGTAAATTTCACATCAAACAGTTGGATGAAACCAAAAAAACTTATGATAGTGTCATAACTGCAGTATTCTAGATCACTAATGTTTCCCCTAGGAGTGACAGATGTCCTTGAGAATATGAAAATAGATGCCATGGGTTTTTGAATGATATAATTGAGTGTGACTTTAATTCCCTCAAATTAGTTTTTTTCGATGTCAAATGGTATATGTTACGAATGCATGAAAATGATGAGGAAAGAACTGTTATTAAACATGCCAACGAATTTTCGATCATTAAAACAACAACTTTTGAAAAAACAAATGACCACTATGTTTTTCCAAGTCAATGAGAACAAGTCTTTTACTCAAAGGTTTCAGGTAAGAGGCATTAGTCATTTGTTGTTAAATATGATCCAAGAGGAAGGCTGGTAAAGTATATTGTAGATGTAGAAGATGATGTAGAGCTAGAGTAGGAAGAATATGGGTCCACAGATTAAGAAGACAGAGAAGATGAACCAGGCATAGGAGACAATGTGCCAATTCTTGATGATGATATCGATGAATATATGCTCGAAAATGACATTGATGATGATGATGGTATCATCAATCCTTTCAACATTTTTTTTGAATCATATGTTGATACTGATGTTGAGTTGGATGATCAAGAAGAATATATAGAAGAAGGATTATACAAATGTTGCATTGGTCGATGAGGTACGTAACTAGATATTTTAATTTGTATGAATTATTCTCTTTAAATAATTTGTTATGTGGGTTAATTACATGTTTTTAAGTTTTATTTCATTTTTGTTTTGGTAGTTTCTATGCATGATTACTATGTTTCTTTTGTTTATTTTTTATTTTATATTTTTTCTATTGGGGAATTGAGAGCGATGTGAGGGGGGGAGGGGCCATATGAGCTTACACCTTCACATGGTTGGCCTTGTTTAGTAGAGAATAAATTATTCTCGAAACCAAGAGAAGTTCATTCATTCATATTTATACTCAAATATCACTCACAGACCCACTCTATATACCATCTCATCTCATCCTCATTTCGCTTTAATTTTCTCAGTTGAATTTTAAAGGAAATAACAATTAAAAGACATTGTACTAGGGCTAGAGTACATGATGGGCAACAATGACCTGTGAATGGGTCCAACGTTGAAAGTTTTTCAAAAAACAATTGTATGCACCAAAATTTAACATGGATACTCTATTCACATTTGACATGCATCGAAATTTGACATGGCTAGTCTGTTCCATGTCAAATTTCAAGATAGTTTTGACAACAATTCTATAGAAGGGAATGAAAAACATTGACAATGAGATGTGCATGATGAATGTTGATGAAAATGTGGATAATCTCAAATATTATGTGGGTACATCATACATCCTTGAGTCTTGAAACCCTCCCATACTGTCAAGGCATGTGCCTATTCTAACCATGTCAAATTTTGACGCATACAGGAACATATTGAAGAAATTTCAACGTTTGACCCATTCACTTATCACTATGTGGGGTCGGTGCATGAAATTTGTGGTGGGTGAATTGGAAGTTCCATGACATTTCAATAGAGTTCAAACAAATATTATACATATGGAAACAATGAATGATGAATATGAGACATCCATTATGAACGTTGATGCAAACATGGATGATCTCAAATATTATGTGTGGACATCAAACATCCTTGAGTCTTGAAACCCTCCCATACCGTCAAGGCATGTTTCTAGTCTAACCATGCTGAATTTTGACACATACATATATAGTTTGAAGAAATTTCAACGTTGGCCCCAGTCACTACTCACTGTGTGAGGTCGATGCAAGATGGCATTGGTGATGGGTGTATTGGAAGTGCCATGACATTTCAGGAGAGTTTCAACAAAGATTATATAGATAGAAATAACGGATGATGAAAATGAGACATCCATTATATTGAATGTTGATGCAAACATAGATGATCTCAAATATTATGCAGGTACATCAAACATCCTTAAGTCTTGAAACCCTCCCATACCATCAAGGAAACTATCTAGTCTAACCATGTCAAATTTCAACGCATACGGGAACAAATTGAAAACATTTCAATGTTAGCCCCATTCACTGCTCACTGTGCGAGTTCGGAGGAAGAAATTTGTGATGGGTGTATTGGAAGTTCCATGTCAAATTTCAAGATAGTTCCGACAACGATTCTATAGAAGGGAATGATGAATGATGACAATGATAAGTGCAAGATGATGGACGTTGATGCAAATGTGGACAATCTTAAAGATTATGTGGGGACATCATAAATCCTTGAGTCTTGAAACCCTTCCATACTGTCAAGGCATGTGTCTAGTCTAACCATGTCAAATGTTTATGCATACATGCACATATTAAAGAAATTTCAATGTTGTCCCCATTCACTGATCACTATGCAGGGTCGGTGCATGACATTTGTGGTGGGTGAATTGGAAGTTCCATGACATTTCAAGAGAGTTCCAACAAATATTCTATAGATGGAAACAACGAATGATGGTAATGAGACGCCCATTATGAACGATGTTTCAAGCATGGACGATCTCAAAGATTATGTGGGGACATCAGACATCCTTGAGTCTTGAAACCCTCCCATATCGTCAAGGCATGTGTCTAGTCTAACCATGTCAAATTTTGATGCATACATGCACAATTTGAATAAATTTCAATGTTGGCCCCATTCACTACTCACTATGCAGGGTCGGTGCAAGATGACATTTGTGATGGATGTATTGGAAGTGCCATGACATTTCAAGAGAGTTCCAAAAAATATTCTATAGATGGCAATGAGACATCAATTATATTGAATGTTGATGCAAACATGGATGATCTCAAATATTATGCGGGGACATCAAACATCCTTAAGTATCAAAACCCTCGCATACCTTCAAGGAAACTATCTAGTCTAACCATGTCAGATTTCGATTCATACATGCAAAGATTGAAAATAGTTTCAACATTGGCCCCATTCACTGCTCAATGTGTAGGGTCGGTGGAAGCAATTTGTGATGGGTGTATTTGAATTTCCATGTCAAATTTCAAGATAGTTCTGACAAAACTTCTATAGAAGGGAATGACAAACATTGGCAATGAGACGTTCATGATGAAGGTTGATGAAAATGTGGATGATCTCAAATATTATGTGGGGACATCATACATCCTTGATTCTTGAAACCCTCCCATACTATCAAGGCATGTGTCTAGTCTAACCATGTCAAATTTTGACGCATACATGAACATATTGAATAAATTTCAACATTGGCCACATTCACTACTCACTATGTGGGGTCGGTGCATGAAATTTGTGGTGGTTGAATTGGAAGTTCCACGAAATTTCAAGATATTTCCAACAAAGATTATACAAATGGAAACGATGAATGATGACAATGAGACATCCATTATGAACATTGATGCAAACATGGATGATATCAAAGATTATGTGGGGACATTATACATCCTTGAGTCTTGAAACCCTCCCATACCATCAAGGCATGTGTCTATTCTAACCATGATGAATTTCGATGCATACATGCAGTTTGAATAAATTTCAACGTTGGCCCCATTCACTGCTCACTGTGTGAGGTCGATGCAAGATGACATTTCAAGAGAGTTCTGAAAAAGATTATATATATGGAAATAACGAATGATGACAATGAGGCATCCATTATATTGAATTTTGATGCAAACATGGATGATCTCAAATATTATGCGAGGACATCAAACATCTTTAAGTCTAAACCCTCCCATACCATCAAGGTAACTATCTAGTCTAACCATGTCAAATTTCAACACATATGGGAACAAATTGAAAACATTTCAACGTTTTCCCCATTCACTTCTCACTATGAAGGTTCGGTGGAAGAAATTTGTGATGGGTGTATTGGAAGTTCCATGTCAAATTTCAAGATAATTCTCACAACGATTCTATAGAAGGGAATGACGAATGATGACAATGAGAGGTGCATCATGATGAACATTGATGCAAATGTGTATGATCTCAAATATTATGTGGGTAAATCATACATCCTTGAGTCTTGAAACCCTACCATAATGTTAAGGCATGTTTCTAGTCTAACCATGTCAAATTTCGATGCATACAGGCACATATTTAAGAAATTTCAACGATGGCCCCATTCACTACTCACTATGCGGGGTCAATGCATGACATTTGTGGTGGGTGAATTGAAGCTTTTGCAACATCAACTGGACTTGGTAATTCAATAATAAAACCCTCCTTAGGTATTATGCGGGGACATCAAACATCCTTAAGTATCAAAACCCTCCCATACCTTCAAGGAAACTATCTAGTCTAACCATGTTAAATTTCGACGCATACAGGAACAAATTGAAATTTTTTTAACGTTGGACCCATTCACTGCTCACTGTGCAAGTTCAGTGGAAGAAATTTGTGATGGGTGTATTGGAAGGTCCATGTCAAATATCAATATAGTTCTGACAACAATTCTATATAAAGGAATGATGAATGATGACAATGAGAGGTGCATGATGCACGTTTATGCAAATGTGGACGATCTCAAAGATTATGTGGAGACATAATACATCCTTGAGTCTTGAAACCCTCCCATACCATCAAGGCATGTGTCTAGTCTAACCATGTCAAATTTCAATGAATAAAGACACATAATGAATAAATTTCAACGTTGGCCCCATTCATTGCTCACTATGCAGGGTCGGTGCATGATATTTGTGGTGGGTGAATTGAAGCTTCTGCGACATCAACTTGAATTGGTAATTCAATAATCAAACAAAGTGGTTAAATACACATTAACCAATAGAATCAACAATAGATCCACTTGAGTTAATGAAGTCAATTTATTTATGTTTCATCCATTGGGGTTGCAAGCTAGGAATCAAACCTACTGGAAATTGGCATTGGAAAGAGGAATGAAATTATGATTATGTTCAAAATTATCCAATTTGTGTTGCTAGTGTTACCCCTCATTTTACATGAGGCCTACACTAGTATTTTTTCACTACTCTTGTGATTTTCATCACAAAGGTAGGTTTACAAGTTGATATTTAGATGGACTAGGGGTTTCATGGTTTTATATCCTAGATCATGAAGGAAGATTCCCACTTATGGATGTTTCTTTCACTTATGTTTATGCTTATTATTGACACCCACCTTTCTTCAAGCCCCATTGTACTTTCTTTCATTGTGATTCCTCATGAGGGATCCCCTCTTGCAAACTCACCTTGCGTTGCGTTTGGGCACCCAACCTTGCCTAGACCATCTTGAAAAAGTTAAGTCGAAGCCAAAATTGCTCCTTATCTGGCATCTAACTCGTCTTCTTACCTAGTGCTCCCTTGTGTGTCCCTTTTCATTCCTTTCATGTGGATGGGCGCACATCTTGCCAACTCTCCTTGTGTTGTGTTTGGGCACTTTGCCTCATTTTTGTTAAGTTTCCTCTTGGGGGTGCCCCTCTTGCCAACTCACCTTGCCTTACCTTTGGGCACCCTGCCTTGTTTTTTTTATGATTCCTCATGTGGGCGCCCCTCTTGCAAACTCACCTTGTGTTCCATTTGGGCACCCATCCTTGCCTAGGCTATCTTGAAAAAGTTAAGTCAAAGGAAAAATTGATCCTTATCTAGCATTCGACTCATCTTCTTTCCTAGTGCTCCCTTGTGTGGACCTTTTCGTGCCTTTCATGTGGGTGGGCGCACCTCTTTCCAAATCACCTTGTGTTTTGTTTGGGTGCTCTGCCTTGTTTTTGTTATGTTTCCTCTTGTGAGTGCCCCTCTTTGCAAATCTCCTTGTCTTGCCTTTGGGCACCCTTCCTTGTTTGAGTTACGATTTCTCATGTGGGCACCCCTCTTGCAAACTCACCTTACGTTGTGTATAGGTGCCCATCCTTTCCCAGGCCGTATTTAAAAAGTTAAGTCAAAGCCATTCGCAGGTCACTAGACATGGGAAACAGTGACAAAAATTAGTGCACAAATTGGTTGACACAATTTTTAAGTTTTCATAAGCCTTTCTTCATTTTTCTTCCAGGTTCTACATTTTATATTATACATTAATGTATCTGTTTCATAGTTGTGATGAAAAATCCCTCTTTTTTTGTTCATTGTTTAATCAACACAATAAAAATATGTCCTTGCAATACTATATGTGACAATGTGTGTATTGTCGAACGAATTTTAAAAGGAACAATGAAAAGACATTGTACTAGGAGAAATAGACATGGGCAACATTGACCTGCGAATGGGGCCAATGTTGAATTGTTTTCAAATTGTTTATGTATGCACTGAAATTTGACATGTTTATGCAAGATGCACCTAAATTTGACATGGATATACTATTCGTGATACCTTAACATATGGGAGGGTTTCTCTCTGACTCAAATTTGACTCACACACCCACTTGTTTCCATCATCACCTGTTCATCATACAAACCATAAACCCTATATTTCTTTCCAGCAAATTGGTTGACATTAAACTTTAATTTTGCATGCATCAGCCTTCTTCATTTCTCTTTAAGGTTTTGCATTGTATATTATACACTAATGTATATGTGTCATAGTTGTGATGAAAATCCCTCTTTTTCGTTCATTTTTTAATCAACACATTTAATAAAAATATGTCCTTGCAGTACTAGATGTGAGAATGTGTGTATTGTCAAACAAATTTTAAAAGGAACAATGAAAAGACATTGTACTAGGACTAGACATGGGCAACAGTGCCCTGTGAATGGGGCCAACGTTGAAATCTTTTCAAACTATTTATGTATGCATTGAAATTTGACATGGATATACTGTTCACATGCCTTAACAATATGGGAGGGTTTCTTGACTCAAATTTGCCTCACAATACACCCACTTGTTTTGGTAGATGAATTAATGGATTACCTTAAGACACCTTTCACAACCCTGTAGGGGACTTATGCTTATGTTTGAATGTCATTCGATTTGATGAATACTGGTGAAACATTTCAAAGGGCCATGGATCATTCCTACCATGATTTTATTGGTAAGATGATGGTTGATTATCAATATGATCTCACTATCTATTCCAAGGTTAGGGAACAACATGTGTTCCATATTAAATAATTTGTATCATGTACAATGTATGGAATATTTATAAACCCCCTGAAATTGTTGTTTTCTATCACATACTTAATTAAACCCCTATGAAATATTTATAAACCCCTCAAAGTTGTTGTTTTCTATGGAATATTTATAAACCCCTAACTCCTATAACATCTCATACTTAATTAACTCTAAATTCTATAATTTCTAACCATATAATCACTAACTCTTAGAACCACTATCATTCATAACCCCTAATATAACTCCAATAATGTCTAACTCTTTATAGAGCCTACTTCCTAACTTTAATGTAATCTTTAACACCTAACTGTTATAACTCAATCACACCTAACCTCTATAAACCCTAATATAACCCATCACTTGTATAACCTTTATACCCTTATAATTCATAACCACTATCCTCTATAACTTAACCCCTGTAACCCCTTACCTCCAACATGTATCAGTGTTAATTATTAACTCATATAACACACTCATAGGCTTGCAAACAACCCATACAATGGACTCATGTTTTGGCTCGAGCACTAGTCAAGTCTAGAAATTTTTAGATGGGGAGACCCCACTTGGTTAATTCTAGAATTTTTTCTAAGTTATATGACCAAAGGTTTATATAACCTATTGGGTTGTACAAAGGGGTCAAATAAAGCATTATGGGAATATCAAACATTACGAGCTTTGATACATCAACCTAGTTGAAGAAAGTATGGTGTATGAAGACCTTATGGGAAGACCTTGGGGAACAAAAATGAAAGAAACAATATCTATAGAGAGGGATAGGATAAAGCTCAAAGTAAATGGAAGAATATTTATCATACCTCTATACCTTGAGGAAGGTAAACCTTGGTCAAAATAGTGGGAAGAATAATATGGAATTAAGGAGTTTTATCGGGCCCTAAATGAAAATTATGAGCATATTAAACCTAATTTCGTAGGAGAGGTGCATTAAGGGTCCTTAATATCTATGGCTTAAGTCCTTTACTCCCCCCTTAACAATGGCTTAAGTCCTTTACTCCCCTTTAATCATGTCTTAAGTCCTTTACTCCCCCCTTAACCATGGCTTAAGTCCTTTACTCCCCTTTAATCATGTCTTAAGTCCTTTACTCCCCCCTTAACCATTTTTAGGTATTAAGACCCATTTATAGGGAGCAAAACCTACTCATGGCACTTGTATCCTACTTGGAGGCCTTCAAGTAAGCCTTACAAATGAGTGATGTGTTGGTTTGAGGAAATATTCAAGGCTCTCAAGTCTAAAATTATTCAACAAGATCCTAAGGTACTTTTTTTTCTTCCTCGACCATCATTAAGCCCTCTCTACCCGTCCTTACTGCAAAAAACCTTCTAATGGTGTCCTTATCCAACTCTGATGCTAAGGACCCCCTAGAGAGGGATTGTGTTGTGGTTTCTAGGTGTTGTTCTTACTCAATGTAGTTAAAACATTATCAATACCAAAATTCATGAGTACTAACCACCGATGTTTCTCACTAAATGATTTTAGTCAACACATGCAACCATCCAACCATCCTTTTCTTAGGAGGTTGCCATGAGTTTGGGTAATCTATTTTGCAAATTTTCCTAGGAGGCCGCCAAGGCATAGATACACAAAGGGAATCCTTGAATTGTCGAATGCCCTTAGGTGTTGCGACATTCCATGATAAATTATTTTGATTGGAGAGTTGATGAAATGGTTGAACGTTGTGAGAGAAATGTTGAATGACTTTTCTATATAAATTCATGTTGCCAAGGATTAATAAACTCTTTATATATGTAGTATTAGAGGGATTGGGACAACCCTGAAGGAGATTGACCTCGGCTAGATATGCATTCACACTAGTATTAGCAAGACCAAAAGTCATGAGTACTAACCACCAATACTTCTCACTAAATTCTTTTAGTCAACACAAGCAACCAACCACTACACTATTTTTTATCTTTGAATAATATAGAAACTCCATACCATGCTATGGACACCACCCTTTTCCTAGG
>SNQJ01S0079630.1:35881-56906 GCA_010110895.2 Picea sitchensis | reverse complement strand
CCTTTAATTCCATTTCTATTAAATATCATATCCATAAGATCCCCACCACCATAATCATCCTTCACAATCAAAATATTGGTAGTTATCTCACCTAGAAATCTCTCAAGCTCATCTTTATTCCACTTCACAAACATCTAAACTAACATCTCATTTTTTTTGACAACCAACGCGCCTCAACACAGCCTTGGATCAAGTTCATGTCTCTACACTCTATACCATTATGACCACTTTTCAAAAAATTGATGGCCCTTCCATTGCCCACATAGGTAATGCAAGGCCATCATTGACTCTCACAACCTTGGTGAGAATCTCTTCGATATTGAGACACCTAATTGAACAAATAGACCGATGACATTTTTTTACAGTCATTGGATTTCTTATTATTTATGGTTACTCCAAATCATTTACTAGAATCATTGTTGATTATTTATAAATGAGGAGAGAAATACTAACCTACATTATTGGCTCCTCTCACTATAGGATGATGTTAATTAATTTTTCAATGGCATGATCATTTTGAATAAATTATATGCAATTGTATAAATCCTTTTTAATGCAATGTTGACAGAAATGTAAAATGGAATGTAGGAGTGGGGATAATACCTATAACGTGTCCACCATGAAACCTGGATGTGTATGTTTTTTAAAACTTAACAACAATATGTTTTCACATCCAATGTAATGAGAAGTCACTCTAGTAGATACCAAAAATACCAAAGTACAAACATATAAATTCCCCTGTAAAGAAAGGGGAATTCTTCGATTTGTATCACTAAAGGTGATTATGAAATCCCTTTATCTTCCTAAAATTTGTTATAAATTTTTGTACAAAAGAATTTATTTAATCTATTGAAAATTTTGAAATCAATTAATATAAAGAAAATGAATTCACATAACTAAAATTTATCTTCACACATATTTTAGTGTGACCTATAGTTATTCCTTACCAATTTATCTCTTAAATTTTTTTTGACTAGAAAATATCTCTCACACAATATCCCTCTTGATTTTGGTAAAACAATGGATACATATTATAGTTTTGTTTTAAATCACTTTTGCAAAAATAAATTCTCATTCTTTTTGTTATTAATATTCCAACACATTGATAACAAAAGCATGCTTTGTAATTTTATAAACAACTTTTTTTAGTTTGATGCGCACCAATAATAAATAAGAAAACTAGTGTGACATAAAACATTTGATACATTAGTTTATTGGAAAAATAGAACTGCAAACCTGATCAATGATATATTTTAAAAGTCTTTCTTTTGCAAAGGTTTTAACCTAGCTTTAGGTATGGTGCACTTCAATATAAAGTGCACCAATATGTCTATTGAAAAAATACACACTTGTGTGGACATGTAAATGTTGGTATTATGGTAGTTGTGGGAGGTATTAACCTCCACATGTAATCCTGACAAGAATAGAATTTTTCGGGAAGCAAGAAGAAGCCCTAAAGAGAAGTTGACAAAAGAAAATATTTAATATTGAGTCTTTAGCCTCTAGAAAGAGAAGTTGGACCAGACAACTAAGCAAGAGTAGTATAAATACAAGATTCTAGAGCTCATCTATACACACACAACTCACAACTGTAGAAATCTAGTGCACAATGCATAAATTTATTAAGTGTGCAAGTCTGGAGAGTAGTTGCAGATACAACTACTGCAACTTGTAATTTTGGTTTTAGGCTTGGACTTTCTCTTGGTTATGGTTTGGAATTTCTTTCTTGTGCACTAGCTCTAGAGAGAGGTATGCTACATTGATTGGCTATTAGGCCTAGGGTTTTCTTCCATAATTATTCTCTGTCAAGGTTAAGGTGCTCGGGGGTGGCTTTGACCTATGGTTCGGTGACAATATTTCTATATTGTCTATGGTTAAACAAGCACACCTATTTTTATAACAAGTTATGGGACCACACTATATTCAGAAAGTCTAACTGCTGGAAGATAGATTTGGAGGATTTGGTCAGTTACAGTTGCAGTTGTAGTCAAAGATTTTGCTGCAACAGCGAAAACCTAACCCTCTTGCTAAGGCACCTTAAGTGAAGAGATTGACCTAATTTCTAGATAGCCTAGTGTTCCCTAACCTAGTGCACCTCCTAGTACTCTCAACAAGATAAGACATTAAGTTTTAGTTTTTGGTCAAAGTCAAAGGTTGACCAAGTCAAAGCAGTCACGAATTACTCTATGAAGTCAAAAAACAAGTTAGAAGGGGCTTCTAACTTCACAGAATGGAAGAAAAGGATTGACCTCATCCTTGAAAAGAATAAAGTGTTGAATATCGTGAAAGGAAAGATCGTAGAACTGCAATTTGAAGAAGGAAAAGAGAAGGAACCTCAGAACGTTGCAATGATAGAGACATTCAAGGACAATGACATCAATGCCATGAGTATCATAGTGGAATTTGTAAAAGACCACTTGATACCCTACATCTCTCATCTTGAATCATCTTGTAACATCCCTCTCTTTCATGCACTGAGCAAACTTATTTTTTGAGGACTCTTTCTTGCAAGTGATATGGATTATTATACTATTGGGCATTTGATTATGATTATGAGGCGTTATGGATTGATGACATGTTATTTTTCTGTATTGACATAGATAGGTTCTATTGAATCAGTTTTCCTGAGTGTGCGGGATTTTGGACCTTGAGGATGCAAAGGCATCGTTGAAATCCTTGGACTCCAGACTGAGTCAGGGAGTGGACAATTGAGGTTTGATTGTTGTATATATGACCTATATGCATATGATTAGATGTTATATTCATTGATGATGCAGGCTGACGATAGCTTGCCGACTGGACTCACATGTGGACTAGAGGGGTCACGCACGATAACCAAAGATGTTCAGGGAGAGGTGTGGACATTAGCCCTGCCACAGGCTACTAGCACTTCTGTTGTGGCTTGAGCTGTAGGTTAACAATTACCTAGTTCGAGAAGACCCACGATGTCATGAGGGTAGACTGCGATAGTCACTCAGGATGATTCTAAGGGGCACGCAATAAGGCAGGGGACTTATACCTTAGAGGCCCTTAGTCTCCCACAAGATCACCTCACGGAGTATTGACTCCAAAGGTTTTTGATGTATACCAAGTCAGTCAAGAGGTGAGTGTCACCCTTGGAGCACGTAGTGCGTCCTGAAGGGAAGGTTGCGCAAGGGAAACAAAATGAGACGAGTGGCACCCTTGGAGCACGTAGTGCGTCTTGAAGGACACGTCGTGCAAGGGAAACAAAATGAGGAGAGTGGCACCTTTGGAGCACCTAGTGCGTCCTGAAGGGCACGTCGCGTTGTTAAGTAATAAATGAATAAATCTAGATGGGCTTATAATGAATGATGTGACCAGAAAGATTAAAACAATTTCCCTAATAAAAATGTCACCCAACCTAGGAAAATAAAATCTAGGTCTAAGTGATACTTGTGGAAAATAAATAAATAAATCATAATAATAATAATCATCTTTAAACATGTGACAAGATGGGGTTAAGAAATTAAATTAATTAAAAAAAAATCAAATTACCTTGAGGGATTAAAATTTTAAAAGAAAACCGATTGTTGGTTACTTGTGCTAATTAAAAATTTTAACTAAAAAGAAAAAGGAGGAAAAAAGGTAAAGTCTACACTTTCTAATTTGAGTTTTAGATAAAAGGGAAAGAGGGAAATTTAAAAGAATTAGGAAACTAAGGGAAAAAGGGGAAAACATAAAGAGAAAGGGAAACATAAGAAAAAAAAGAAGCAGCAAAATGACTAACTTAGCAAGGAATCTTGCCATTAAGAACTTTCTAAATTGAACTCAACTAGCAAATTAGTAAGGGGGTAAGTTATTAAAATGTGTAAGGGAATATGAGGACACCTAGGAGCAATTTTAGGAATGATTTTAGGTGGGTGAGGGAAATAGGAGTAATTAAATAATTAATGAAATTAATTTTTGGTGCAACGAAGGGGATGGGTGACACTTATATGAGGAGKATTTTTCTGAATTAAATTTTTGAACAATAAATTAAATGGGAAATGGGGAAGGAAGATGACCTAGAAAATCTATATAAAGGAGGGAGGAGGAGGATGAGGATGATGGATCTCTCCTGTTATGCGTAACGTTATGCTATGGAATTTTTGACTTGACTGACTTATCTTGTGGGAGTTGGGATACCCAACTCGGTGAGGAGTGGTAGCTCGACCTTGCGAGGTGAGATGGGAGCTAGTTGTTCTCTGGTTCAGTGTTTGTGGCCCATTTGTGGCTCAGGGGGATAAGGGGGAAGAAGAGTACCCCTAGCATTGGTTGGGAGGTACTGATGAAGTCATAGTGGTCGACAAGCGGGAGTTGCACAGAGTGCACGGGACATCGACTCAGAATGGTCACCTTGGGCTATGGTACACAAGATTTTATTTTGCATAGTAGATTGCTATTGATCTGGTGCTTTCATTTTTGTACTTTTAATTGTGTAAGAAATTGTTTGACTTAGCGATGTAATCGAGAACTTAATTTCCCCATAGCCTTAAGCTCGCTGCTAGACTTGAATCCCTTGGCAATCGATCACGGAATATCCTAACTGTCCTGTTGGTTTTATTTGATTTATTGTGAAGAGTTAGTGCCTTATACTTCATCCTCATCCCTAGATCATTAGTCCATGCTTGAGCAGTGGGCGAGGAGCCGGATAGATGATCATCACTTCGGTGTTAATAGACCTATAGATCTTAATTCCCTTCTTTTCTGTGCGTGGATGATGAGCGAAGGATGTTTCTGCCTAGCCGTCTACCCCTGTTGATTGT
Organism: Picea sitchensis; assembly: GCA_010110895.2. Taxonomy (NCBI): domain Eukaryota; kingdom Viridiplantae; phylum Streptophyta; class Pinopsida; order Pinales; family Pinaceae; genus Picea; species Picea sitchensis. Next base: position 52,140 of record SNQJ01S0079630.1, on the reverse strand, counting down.
TCCAGGTTAAGTGTTTGTCGTGTGCCTTGATGCGAATAATTAACTCTGCAATTTATTGATTAATGGCGAATTTTTACTCTGCCTTGGGCCACTCTGGACTGCATTTTATTCTTTTATTACTATGTGATGGTTGAATTCTATTACTCTTACTATGACATTTTTCCCTTGCATTTTACCTACGTTTTGATGGTCGATTTACTTTTATCTTTTTACTCTGAATTTGATTTCTTGCAAACTGGCGAATGTTCGCTTTGCAATTCAATACATTGAATGAAAAATTTCCTTCTCTGCAATTTCAATATATTCAACGACAATTTTACCCCTGCGAATTCATGCATATTTATGACTGGGCTATCATGCATTTGGCTCTGTGATTTAGATATCAACAAAGTCTGGTCTTGACTATGTATTGGCTGCGTTTTATTTACTATGTATTAGTAGCGATTGATGGTGTAATCATGCATTTCAAGGATGTGTGTAATGCGTTCTACCATGAGAATGTGTTTTATTTTACAGTGAGAAATTAACAGGAATGGACTATGTTGAATGGTTTTATTATAAGGAATTTTACCCTGGGGATGATTTTTTTGGTAATTGCAGCCACCTCAGCCATTCTTGCCCGGAGAATGCATCCGCATTATGCAATCCTCTTCACTTGACAACGCTCACCTTCCCTGTGTTTTTCTCGTGCTTAATGGCTGTGTATTACTTATGTCTTGACCAAGTTGGCATTTTCCTGAGTATTCCCTGAGTGCAACGATTGTTTTCACTGAGTTTACTTATCTCTTGACAACGATTTTCCCCCTTTTCTAACCAAGATTTGGGATAAACCACAATGATTTTTCTTGCGTGCTGAATTGTGACTTACATCGGCGTTCATTAACCAGGATTCTATTTGCCACCTACACAATTTCTGATTCATGAATTGGCACCACACACAGTCTTTTATGCTGTGTGATTTATGTTATTGGTAATGCTATTGGGTATTGCATTTACAGTCTTAATGTGAATTTAATAGATAATGGAATTTAATAGATCATGGTAGGTAATTCCATGTTAGAAGTTAGCCCATTCCTCCTTATATGAATGTTTGCATTTTCAATGTTTTAATAACATTAATTGATTGACATCCACTCAAATTATTGAGTTAGACATCTAATTTTAGTGAATCATGACAACAAGTATTGTAGCGTACAACGATTTCCTTTTGAGAAAACATTTGATTTTCCGTAGCAGATTTTAAGCCAACGTTAGCCTGTACACCTGCAACATAATAAATAATAGGCAGTAATGTTGATTAGACAACTTATAACATTTATATACAAGCATCTTGATTATTAATAGACCTCCCCATAGAAACTACGGCCAGATTGCAATACCAGATTTTAAGTACTTGCATTTGAGCAATTAATCAACAATGTTGATAGTAGCCCGCTTAAATTGCACTGTTAACACTCAATGGTTGTAATGTTTAATAGATAGCTTGTTATACTTTTATTTGTTAATATTGCTGGATAGCATGTTGGACATTAATTTTGTTAATAGGGTTTTAACTATAACATTATACATTGATATTTTAATAATGGCTATATATTGGTAATTGCTAATTTGATTTGTAATTAGTGATTAATTTTAGACTTGCTAAATCATATCGCATTTAAGGTAAATCAGATTGTAATTATTGACCAAATTATAGTTTGGACTTTCTAAATTGGATTTGTAATTAATGTTAAATTAGATTGTAATTATTGACTAATTTAGGCTTGATTAATGGTTGGGTGTTGTAAAAGTCGTGTTTTAGCTTGCACTTTTCCTTTGATTTTTTTCATCTGCGTCTTGTCGACCTGTTGCTTGGAGGCATAGGTGTAGTATTCCTGTCAGTTCTTACGGTTCTTAGTGCATTGGATTTATCTTAAGTACCTGGTCCAGATAGGTCATGTTGCACAAGGGTTATCATTGCACCTATTGCCTGGGGACGAAATGAATCCTGATGAGGGTGTCATGGCGCACCCTATTGGATAGAAGCGAATGATCATTTGGCCAGAGTCTGTGCTTCTAGTGGTCGGTTTTGTTGATTGTTGTAAGTTCGTGTTGGCACTTGGGTTTGTAACACCTTCAAGCATTTGGTTGCACTCCATAGAGATTCTAGTTAGTGGTCATTGAGAATGTTGTGTCAGGATGGTGGATATTGTCCTTAGCTTGTGGGCGTTATCATGTTTGTGTCGGCTGGGAGGTCATTTATATCTTCTTGATTACACATGTCTCTCCTAGCTGCTCGTTGTGCTAGTAGGTTGAGTCATAGTTGTCCGTTGCCTGAACTGTGTGATTGGGTTCATCTTCAGTTGTGTGGTTCAACTGTTGTCGTCGTTGCCTTTCTGCCTAAAAACAAAAAAAAAAATGCACTTTTGCTTCACTTGCAGTTGTAACGATTGGGGTCATTACATATGGTATCAGAGCAGGTTCAACCCGCGACTTGGGAACACTACGTCTTTCGTTGTTATGATATTTGATTATAATGTTTCTAATTAAGTCGACTTGTATTCGTGCAAATAATCATGGTTAGAGGGCACCGGAGAGGAAGATGACGAGGTACTAGGGGAGGAGGTGCGACGCCTCCAGCAACATCCGTGCCTGAGGGATCTGACCCCCAGGGATATGAGCAAGTTGTCGGGTAGGAGCAGATAGCGGTGGGTGATGTGGTTGGGCTGATGAGGTCCTTTCAGTGCATGTTTGAGGCACTGATCATCCATTTATACAGATATGAGGCCAGGGCACCAACACCCCCTGAGGGTCCACTGCGCGCTCCGGTTGGTACTGGTAGCATTCACCGCGAACTCGAGAAGTTCAAATTTCCTAAGTTCTTTGGTGCCCCGGACGATGCAGCCGCCGAGGCATGGTTGGAGAATATGGTGATGTGCTTTGCACTTAGTGAATATACCTCCAACATGAAGGTCCGCATGGTGGTATTTCAACTGAAGGGGAGCGCTCTTCTATGGTGGAAGATGCTCCTACCAAAATTGAACATGATAGTCGAAGACGTGTCATGGGAACTGTTCGAGGAATGGTTCTGAGAGAGGTACCTTTCAGAGGAATTCATTGAGTGTTAACTCAACGAGTTCAATGCCTTGCGATAGGGCGATCGTATGGTACCCGAGTACGAGGCTCATTTTATGGAGTTACTTCGGTATGCTCTGCATATTAATATCGAGAAACTTCAGGTCAACAGATTCCTGTTTGGTCTTAACATCAACATACGTGAAAAGGTTAGGATTCTGATGCCTCAGACCTTGCACGATGTCATCTAGAAGGCCCTCATAGCAGAGGAAGATCTTATTAGTGGGGGTCAGAGCAGGACTCTTGTGAGATCAGTAGGGCTGATGTCATCTAGTGTGCAGCAGCATCAGACACCATCTAGACAGTCGCCAGGGTATCGTGGCTTCCAGAGAGGATCCACTTTCACTACACCTTAGTGACCAACGCCTCAACAAAGGACACCTTATTGGGGACCACAACATCAACAACAACGTTGACTGCAACAACAGTTTAGCCCTGTTCAGCAGAACAGACCAGTATTCTAGGCCAATGGGTTGTCAGCTTCTACTTCAGGTACCAGGAGTACTGGACCAAAGAAGGGGTGTTGGACATGTGGGGAGCCACACTACTAGCGTGAGTGCCCAATGGAGAGGACTAGAGCATCTGTATCAGCTGGACCCACTACCATGGGAGATTTGGAAAAGGCCCATTAGATTCATGCATCAGTGAATAACCGCTAGACAGAGCACCAGTCGATGGTGCTTGAGAGGTCAGGTATCGTCTCTGACCATACCCTTAGTATTTTGAAAGATCCCGGTGCTACCGAGAGTTTCATTTCTGGTGCAGCGCTAAAAGGGATTAAGGTAAAGGTAGTTGAACAAGATGAGTTTAGCTTTGTAGAGATGGCTTTGGAAGCCAAACAAAAGGTTGGAGGAAAGGTTATGGGTTATATCCTTAACCTGGGAGATTTTGTCACCAGGGCCAACCTATACGTCACGATATTGGGATCTTATGACGTCGTGATCAGTATGGACTGGTTGGAATCGCATGAGGCGATACTCAATTGTAAGATGAAACGATTGAGTTGGTCGATGATGAGGGACATAGACAAGTGATTGTAGGACAAAACCATGGAGTTTCCCTCAGGTTCATCTCTTCCTTGCAGTTACAGAAGAGCATGCACAAGGGATGTATCTTTATGCGATCCTTGTGTTAAATGAGAAGGGAGTAGCAGAAGGCCTAGAACACCTTCTTGTGGTGAGAGAGTTTGTGGACATCTTCTCGGAGGAGTTACTTGGGATGCCGCTAGAGAGGGAATTGGAATTTACCATAGACCTGAAACGGGGTACTAAACCGATAACAAGAACGCCTTATCGGATGTTGACCCCGGAGTTATAAGAGTTGAGAATGAAACTGAAGGAGTTGTTGGACCTGGGACTTATACATCTGAGTGTGTCACTATGGGGTGCACTTGTTATTTTCATACACAAGAAGGATGGGTCATGAAGACTCTGCATTGATTACCATCAATTGAACAAGGCGACGATCAAGAATCGGTATCCGTTGCCGAGGATTGATGATCTGTTCGATCAGATGAAGGGTGGTACGGTGTTTTCAAAGATTGATTTGCGATCAGGGTATAACCAATTATGGATCAAGGAGGATGACATCCCTAAGACCGCCTTTNNCGGGGGTATTTATGAGTTTGATGAACGGGGTGTTCTGCGAATACTTGGACAAGTTCGTCCAAGTATTCATTGACGATATTTTGATTTACTCTCTGATGATGGAGGAGCATGACGAGCACTTACGCTTTGTACTACAGTGTCTGCAAGAGCACAAATTGTTTGGGAAGTTGTCCAAATTCTCATTTTATCAATCGAATATTCACTACTTAGGGCATGTCATCTCCAACAAAGGTATCGTCGTAGATCCAACAAAGGTCGTGGCTATTATGGAATGTCCTGCACCGACGAATTTCCCAGAAGTGCGTAGCTTCATGGTTTTAGCAGGATACTATCGACGGTTCGTCGAGGGATTTTTGAAGATATCAAATCCGCTCACGGAATTCCAGAAGAAGAACAAGAAGTTTGTTTGGACCGAGAAATGCGCGAAATATTTTTGGAGGCTCAAGGAGATGTTGAGAATGACACCGATACTAAAGGTCCTAGACATGGATGCGAACTTCTTGGTATGCACTGGCGCATCCAAGGAAGGCTTAGGCAGAGTCTTGATGTAAGATGGTCGAGTGATCGCTTTCATCTCGAGGAAGTTGAGAAGGCATGAGAAGAACTATGTGACGCATGATTTGGAGTTGTTAGCAATTGTATATGCCTTGAATGTTTGGAGACACTACCTTGCTGGACAAAAGTTTGAACTAAAAGTGGACCATTGTGGACTACAACACATCTTTATGCAAAGCGACCTGAACACGCGACAATGATGTTGGTCGAAATTACTTAGCGAGTATGATTTCGAGATTACTTACATAAAAGGAACAATGAATCGAGTGGCAGATGCATTGAGTCGGAGACCTCACATATTTTCGATGTTGCCTCTGCAGAAGAATCTACATGAAAACATTCTAACTTTATAACACGACGATGACTGGTACAAAGAGGTCAAGAATTTTATCAGACAAAACACAATGATGGTACCAAGATTTGAAGGATTTATGTTGGACAATGATGTACTACTGAGATTTAAAAATCAAATTTACGTACCATCGAATGACAATTTGAGGAGTTTGATCCTAAATGAGGCTCACAGAGTAGTGTACATGGCTCACCTAGGAGTCACGAAGATGAGAGCGGACCTGAAACCCTTATTGTTTTGGAAGGGAATGAAGGAAGACATAGTTAACTATGTGGCCAGATGTCTGGAATGTCAGTAGGTAAAGGATGAACATAGACATCTAGCAGGATTACTATAGCCACATGCTATTCCTGAATCGAAATGGGATGTTATGTTGATGGATTTCAATATTGGATTGCCACTAACGCCAAGGAGACATGACTCGATTTTTGTGGTAGTTGACACTCTGACGAGGAGTGCTCATTTTATTCCTGTGCATACTACGTATCAGGAACCTGACATAGCTAGATTTTCCATCAGTGAGATTGTGAGGCTGCATGGCATGCCTAAGAGGATTATATCTGATCGAGGATCGGTGTTTACCGGACGATTTTGGACTAGTTTCCAAGAGGCCTTGGGAACCCAACTTAACTTTAGTACTGCGTATCACCCGAAGACTGACGGGCAGACCGAACAAACAAACCAAATCTTGGAAGACATGTTGCCCATGTACGTGATGGACCAACAAAAGCATTGGGAAGAATTCTTCCCACTGGTAGAATTCGCTTATAACAATAGTTACCAAAGCACCATTAAGATGGCGCCTTTCGAGTTTCTTTATGGGCGACCATGTCGGACGCCTTTGAGTTGGGATCGAATTGAGGATAGGGTCCTGGTGTGACCAGAAGTAATCCAAGAAATTGAATATCAAATGAAAACAAAATACAAAGGATCAAAGAAGCGCAGGATCGACAAAAGGGTTATGTCGACGCGCACTATGTCGACCGTAGTTACGAAGTTGGAGATCGAGTATTCTTGCGGGTAAAACCGCATAAGAGTTCGATCAAGTTTGGAAATGGAGCTAAAATATCCCCTAGGTTCATCGGACCCTTCGAGATTGTGGAGAGGAAGGGGCCCATGGCCTATCAACTAGACTTGCCTGATTCTTTGAGGCGTATGCATGATGTTTTTCATGTATCTGTTTTGAGACATTATATTAGTGATCATACTCATGTTATTGACATGAGTTCCTTGCAGGTATCGGATGAGGGGGAGATCACGGCTGAGCCGATCCACATCCTAGATCATCACATTCGACAGCTACGCCATCGAACAATAGATCAGATCAAGGTCCAGTGGGACAATTATAGTCTGCACTCGGCGACCTGGGAGGACGCATATGATATGTACCAGCAATTTCCATTTTTGTTTGATAGATAGGCTTATGATACTGTGATACACATTATTTTGGCACTTATATACTGTGAAACTTCGGGACAAATTTTATACCAAGAGGGGGTGTATGTAACATCCCACTCTTGAACGCACTGAGTGAACTTATTCTTTGAGGACACTTGCTTGCAAGTGATCTGCATNGAGGCGTTATGGATTGATGACATGTTATTTTTATGTATTTACATAGACAAGTGATATTGACTCGATTTTCCTGAGTGTTCAAGATTTTGGACCTCAAGGATGTAGAGGCATCGATGAAACCCTTGGACTCCAGACTGAATCAGGGAGTGGACAATTGGGGTTTGATTGTTGTATATATGACCTATGTGTATTTGATTAGATGTTATGATTATGGATTTTATTCTGACATGATTCGTTGATGATGCAGGCTGACGATAGCTTGCCGACCAGACTCACATATAGAGTAGAGGGGTCACACATGATAACCAAAGATGTTGAGGGAGAGGTGTGGACAACATCCCTGCCTCAGCCTACTAGCACTCCCGTTGTGGCTCGAACTGTAGGTTAACGATTATCTAGTTCGAGAAGACCCACGATGTCGTGAGGGAAGACTATGACAGTCACTCATGATGATTCTAAGGGGAGCGCAATAAGGCAGGGGTCTTATTCCTTAGAGGCCCTTAGTCTCCCACAAGATCACCTGACGGAGTATTAACTCTAGGGGTTTTTTATGTCTACCAAGTCAGTCAAGAGGTGAGTAGCACCTTTGGAGCATGTAGTGCATTCTGAAGGGCACGCTACACAAGGGAAACAAAGTGAGGTGAGTGGCCTCCTTGGAGCACGTAGTGCATCCTGAAGGGCACATCGTGCAAGGGAAACAGAATGAGGCAAGTGGCACCCTCGGAGAACCTAGTGCGTCTTGAAGGGCACGTCGCTTTGTTAAATAATAAATGAATAAATCTAGATGGTCTTAGAACAAATGATGTGACCAGAAAGATTAAAACAATTTCCCTAATAAAAATGTCTCCCAGCCTAGGAAAATAAAATCTAGGTCTAAGTGATACTTGTGGAAATAATAATAATAATAATAATAATAATAATAATAATCATCTTTAAACATGTGACGAGTAGGGGGTAAGCAATTCAATTAACTAAAAAAAAATCAAATTACCTTGAGGGATTAAAATTTTAAAAGAAAACTGATTGTTGGTTACTTGTGCTAATTAAAAATTTTAACTAAAAAGAAAAAGGGGGAAAAAGGGTAAAGTCTACACTTGCTAATTTGAGTTTTAGATAAAAGGGAAAGAGAGAAATTTAAAAGAATTAGGAAAATAAGGGAAAAAGGGGGAAACATAAAGAGAAAGGGAAACATAAGAAAAAATAAATAAATCCGAATGACTAACTTAACAAGGAATCTTGCCATTAAGAACTTTCTAAATTGAACTCAAGTAGTAAATTAGTAAGGGGGTAAGTCATTAAAATGTGTAAAGGAATATGAGGACACCTAGGAGCGATTCTAGGAATAGTTTTAGCTGGGGGAGGGAAATATGAGTAATTAAATAATTAATGAAATTAATTTCTGGTGCAATGAAGGGGATGGGTGACACTTGTACGGGGAGGATTTTTTTGAATTAAATTTTTGAACAATAAATTAAATGGGAAATGGGGAAAGAGGATGAATTAGAAACTCTATATAAAGGAGGTAGGAGGAGGATGATGGATCTCTTCTGTTATGCGTAACATTATGCTGCATAATTTTTTACTTTACTGACTTATCTTGTGGGAGTTGGGATACCCAGCTCGGTGAGGAGTGGTAGCTTGGCCTTGCGAGGCAATATAGGAGCTAGTGTTTCTCTGGTTCAGTGTACGTGGCCCCTTTGTGGCTTGGGGGGATAAGGGGGAAGAAGAGTACCCCTAGAATTGGTTGGGAGGTACCGGTGAAGTCACAGCAGTCGACAAGCAGGAGTTGCACGGAGCACGTGGGACATCGACTCAAAGCGGTAAACTTGGGCTATGGTACGCAAGATTTTATTTTGCATAGTAGATTACTATTGATCTGGTGCTTTCATTTCTGTACTTTTAATTGTGTAAGAAAGTATTTGACTTAGCGATGTAATCAAGAACTTAATTTCCCCATAGCCTTAAGCTCCCTGCTAGACTTGAATCCCTTGACAATCGATCTCGAAATGTTGTGACTGTCCTATTGGTTTTGTTTGATTTATTGTGAGGAGTTAGTGCCTTATACTTCGTCCTCATCCCTAGTTCATTAGAACATGGCTCAGCAGTCGGCCAAGAGCCACATCGACAGTCGTCACTTCAGTGTTAATAGACCTATAGATCCTAATGCCCTGCTTTTCTGTGCGTGGATGATGAGCGAAGGATGTTTTTTCTCAATCGTCTATCCCTATTGATTTTTCCAGGTTGAGTGTTTGTCTTACGCCTGGATGCGAATAATTAACTCTGCAATTTATTGATTGATGGCGAACTTTTAATCTGCCTTGGGCCACTCTAGACTGCATTTTATTCTTTTATTACTGTGTGATGGTCGAATGTTATTACTCTTATGACGACGTTTTTCCCTTGCATTTTACCTACCTCTTGATGGTTGATTTACTTTTAACTTTTTACTTTGAATTTGATTCCTTGCAAACTGGCGAATGTTCACTCTGCAATTCAATACATTGACTGAAAAATTTCCTTCTTTGCAATTTCAATATATTCAACCACGATTTTACCCCTGCGAATTCATGCATATTTATGACTGTGCTATCATGTGTTTGGCTCGACGACTTAGATATCAACAAAGTATCATCTTGACTGTGCATTGGCTGTGTTTTTTTTACTGTGCATTAACTGTGTTTTATTTACTATCTATTAGTAGCGATTGACGGTGTAATCGTGCATTTTACGGATGTGTGTAATGCGTTCTACCATGAGAATGCATTTTATTTTGCAGTGAGAAATTAAAAGGAATGGACTATGTTGAATGGTTTTATTGTAATGTGTTTTACCCTGGCGATGCTTTTTTTGGTAATTGCAGACACCTCAACCATTTTGGCCCGGAGAATGAATCCACATTATGCCATCCTCTTCACTTGACAACACTCACCTTCGTTGCGTTTTTCCCATTCTTAATGGCTGTGTATTACTTATCCCTTGACCGAGTTGGCATTTTCCTGAGTATTCCCTGAGTGCAGTGATTGTTTTCCCTGAGTTTACTTATCTCTTGACAATGATTTTTCCCCTTTTCTGATAAATTTTGGGATAAACCACAATGATTTTTACCGCGTGCTGAATTGTGACTTACAACAATGTTCATTAACCATGATTCTATTTTCCACCTGCACAATTTCTGATTCACGAATTGGCACCATGCACACTCTTTTATGTTGTGTGATTTATGTTATTGGTAATGTTATTGGGTATTGCATTTACAATCTTAGTGCAAATTTAATAGATAGTGGAATCTAATAGAGCGTGGTAGGTATTTCCATGTTAGAAGTTAGCCCATTCCTCCTTATATGAATTTATGCGTTTTCAACGTTTTAATAACATTAATTGATTGACAACGCCTCAAATTTTTCTGTCGAATGGCTAATTTCAGTGAATCATGACAACAAGTATCGTAGTGTACAACAATCTCCTTTTGAGAAAACGTTTGATTTTCCGCAGCAGAGTTTAAGCCAACGCTAGCCTGTACACCTACAACATAATAAATAATAGGCAGTAATGTTGATAGATAGCTTATAGAATTTATATACCAACATCTTGAATATTAATATACCCCCCCATAACAACTATGATTGGACTGCAATACCAAATTTTAAGTACCTGCATTTGAGCAATTAATCAATAGAATTGATAGTAGCCCGCTTAAATTGCACTGTTAACACTCAACAATTGTAATGTTTAATAGATATCTTGTTATACTTTTATTTGTTAATATTGTTGGACAACATGTTGGACATTAATTTTGTTAATAAGGTTTTAACTATAGCATTATACATTGATATTTTAATAATTGTTATATATTGGTAATTGCTAATTTGATTTGTAATTAGTGATTAATTTTAGACTTGCTAAATCATATTGCATTTAAGGTTAATTAGATTGTAACTATTGACAAAACTATAGTTTGGACCTGCTAAATTGGATTTGTAATTAATGTTAAATTAGATTGGAATTATTGACTAATTTAGACTTGATTAATGGTTGGGTGTTGGAGAAGTCGTGTTTTAGCTTGCACTTTTCCTTTTATTGTTGTCATATGTGTCATGTCGACCTATTGCTTGGCGATGTAGGTATAGTATTCCTATCAGTTCTTATGGTTCTTAGCACATTGGATTTATCTTGAGTACCTAGTCCAGATAGGTCATGTTCCACCAGGGTTATCGTTGCACCTATCGCTTGGGGACAGAATGAATCCTGATGAGGGTATCATGGCACGCCCTATTGGATAGAGGCGAATGATCACTTGGCCGAAGTCTGTGCTTCCGGTGGTGGGTTTTGTTGATTGTTGTAAGTTCATGTTGGTGGTTGGGTTTGTAATGCCCTCAAGCATTTGGTTGCATGCCATAGAGGTTCTAGTTATTGGTTGTCGATACCATTGTGTCGGGATGGTGGATGTTGTCCTTAGCTTGTGGGTGTTGTCATGTTTGTGTCGGGGGAGAGGTCTTTTCTATCTTCTTGATTACACATGTCTCACCCAGCTACTCGTTGTGCTAGTAGGTTGATACGTAGTTGTCCGTTGCCTGAACTGCGTTCTTGCGTTCGTCATCAGTTGTGTGGTTCAACTATTTTTGTCATTGCCTTCCTTCCTAAAAAAAATAAAATTTCACTTTTGTTTCACTTGCATTCGTAATGATTGGGGTCGTTACACATCTAAGAAGATGTACGATGCCCTAACTAACCTCTTTTCAGTCAGAAACATTGAACAAGTAGTGAGTCTGAAGAATGAGCTCTGTGACATGAAAATGAATGATGATGACATTATAACATTATACCTTGTGAGAATCTCTCAGTTAAGAGATCAACTACAAGATATTGAAGAAATCATTTCAGAGAAGGAACTGGTAAATATAGTACTTAATGGCCTTCCCAAGACATGGGATGCATTTCTTGGAAGCATGAACACAACAAATGAGTATCCCATATTTGAAGAACTTTGGACTTGCTGTGCACAAGAAGAATCAAGGATTAGTGCAAAAGATAAATTCCAAAGGAAAGATGATGATCAAGCCTACACAAAAAAGTTCAAGAAATTTAGGAATAAGAAGAAGTTTGACTCAAGAAAGAAACCAAATCAAGAGAAGGATATGTCAAAAATAGAATGCTTCAAATGTCGAAAATATGGTCACTACAAGAATCAATGTCCTAAGTTAAAGAAAAGGATGGAAACACACAAAGCAACAGTTTCTGAAGAAAAGGAACCCTCAAAGAAAGTCAAACAAGATGAATCATATTTCTTCTTCTAGTCAAGGTAACAATATTCTTCTGTAACATAGTCCTCATACATACCATGTTTACATAGTTCCTGTATATCTATTTCTTAGAAGATAATATGGTCAGTGAAACAACATGTATGGAAGAATAACAAGATGAGGATTACTATTATGATGATTACTAGTCAAGTAATGTATATGAAAAGATGCAGTACGTTGACCATCCTTGGTAACAATTCCTGTGGAAGATATTATATAAGTAATAACTTCCAGATAAAACGAAATCAGAATCAAACTTGAAGAGACCTGGAAGAAGTCAAAACAGAAAGAAGTCAACAATCAAGAGGAAATTAGAATAAGACTTATGACACTTTGTAGAAGGAAATAACGATGCAGACGGAAGCATGGACTCTCTTAGATAGAGGGAGATAATTATAATTCCAAAAAGAAGAGCATGCATTCATACATGAAACACGGATTATGAGCGAGATAATCCTAAATGATATCATACATTGAGGATTATAAAGTATATGTCCATGTTCCCATTGAAAGTAGTATCCATGATAAGCATCATGTGTTTAGAAGAAGTCTTCCTCGAAAAGAATCCTTAAAGTATCCTTAGTTGTCCATCTACATCCATGATCCTATGATGAAGGGAAGAAGTTGGAATATTCAGGGCATTGAATCTATAGAAGACTCCATGGACCCAAGAGATAAAGTTCTACATGATGAAGAACATGAAGATTGCAATAAATAAAGAGAATCCAGAACAACCAGTTATTATATCGAGAATCACAAGACTACCAACTTGGTATGAACCCTCTAGAAGAACTCAAGCAGAAGAAATGGAAGTTATGATAAATAACAGTGTATGTAAGAAAATGTGAAAAATACTTGTGAATGGATGCATTGTGTGATTCATAGGTTATTCCACAAGGAGGGAGAAAAACTATAACGACAACTTACCAATATCCATGGATTGGAATTTACATGTAAAAGATTGTTCTTCCCGAATAAAGAAAGTGAGAAAGAATATTATACCAGAAAGAGACGCATGTATGTATATATAGGAAGACCTTGTATGGATTCAAACAACCTAATGCAAAGTATCTCATATACAACATAAGCACAGTGAAAACTTTCTATAACAGAGATAGCGTATCAGAATAGTTATTCAGAAGTCTGAGATGATGGATTGCTAATCCATGTCAAACTCTCATGATGAAAGAAGAAGTGTTAATTGGATATGTTTCATTTTGAGCTTTGCCACGATGTCATGAGATAGATATATTGTAATGATTAGAGCTATATGAAGCCTTTAGAGAAAACCAATATTCCATGACAGATCGAAGTACATTGAGATAAAGCATTGTATTTTCCATGATGAAGTCTAGAAAAGAGAAGTGGTTCTCCAATATATCTCCACAGATGAGCAGATAACATACATTTTGGTAAATCTTTTGTCCAAGATGAAAAGTTTTCATAGTTAGGAAACAAGTTGGGGCTCATGGCATGACTTCCTTATTGAAAAAGGAAGAGATTACTCTGAGGTTGGGAGGGAGAACTGATGTGTTATTTATTTATGGACAATCATTTTTCAGTTCAAAAAATGGTCCCGGATGAGAATTTCCTTTCCAGTTCGGAAAGTGGTTTGATATTTATGACGAATAGGCATTTTCTAGTTCGGAAAATGGTCCAACTCAGACAATCATTTTTCATAATGAAAAATGGTTAGATAGATTGCTGATGTACCATATACATCGATTCCCCTTGTGGCCAGTGTGGGGAATGGTCTAGGACAATCACTCTTCTTGGAAGTCACTCTTAGTAATGTTCAAGTAGAATGGTCCACCTCGCTGATAATTCATTCTTTCGAAGTTCACAATTGTGAGAAATTTCAAAGAATGGTCCATTTTGGAGTTTGGTGAAGGACAGTCATTTACTCAGGAAATGGTCCAGACAGTCATTCCCTATGGCATACTCATTCTCTCCAGGTTTCACTATGATTAGTGTCAGAAGAATGGCCCAGTTAAGTGAATGGTCCAGGTTCAACGATCAGGGACAACCATTCTCTAGGGTAGACTCATTCTCTCGAGGTTGCACTATGATTAGTGCCAGAGGAATGGCCCAGTTAGGTGAATGGTCTAGGCTTAGAAATAAGGGACAATTATTCTTATATGCTTGAGAAGAATAGTCCAATATCGCATGGCTGATGTTTTACCTTCTGAGGGAAGATGTTCTTCCAAATCTCACATATGTGAGTGGAAGAATGGCCCAGATGACTCGGTATGTATCATGATATTGTTATACATGTTGATATTAGATGATATGATCACTATGGAGACTGTATGTCTCTGGATAGTAGTTACATGCCACTGTGTTGGATGTGTTCCATTTTTTGTGACTATGTGTCACTTATCAAGTAGTCATGTGCTACTTGGTGTGGTTATGTACCACTGGATAGTAGTTTTGTACTACTATGGATAGACACAATATTTTTATATTGAATGGCATTGTTGTGATTTCCATGAAGACTATCAATAGTGTTGAAAATGATTACCAGCTAGATGGATAGTCAGTGTATGGTCCAGGACAATTATTCTTCTAGGGCGTATGTTTGTATTAGAAGAATAGTCCTTATATCCCATGGCATGGATTCCAACATCTGTTGGAACAATTATTCTTCTAAGACATATGTCCGGATTAGAAGAATAGTTCTTGTATCACTCTGTGGAGTGGGAGACTTATTCAACATCATTACTCAGATGGAGTATGTCTTAAAGAGATGATGTAGTTGATGCTTTTATATGATATCGATAGTGATGATGGTGCTCGTGATTTAATCATGAGATAATCTGAGTGGCTATGATGATGTTATCAGTTGAATGGTATGTTAGTTCTCAAGACCATTTCCTTCAATACCTCCCTAGCTAGGAGGGAGTGTTAATATTATGGTAGCTGTAGGAGGTATTAACCTCCATGTTTAACCCTAAAAAGAAGAGAATATTCTAGGAAGCAAGAAGAAACCCTAAAGCATTGGATATAAACCTAGAAGACAAGTCGGCTAAATAAAATATTTGATATTGATTATTTAGCCTCCAGAAAGAGAAGTCGGCCCAGAAAGCTAAGAAATAGAAGTATAAATACAGGATGCCAGAGCTCATTTGTACACACACAACTCGCAACTGCAGAAATCTAGTGCAGGATGCATAAATTTAGTAAGTGCGCAAGTCTGGAGAGTAGCTGCAGTTGTAGCTACTGCAACTTGTATTTTTAGTTTTAGGCTTGGAATTTCTCTTGGTTATGGTTTGGAATTTCTGCCTTGTCCGCTAGCTTTGGAGAGAGGTACGCTACATTGATTGGCTATTAGGCCTAGGGTTTGTTTCCAGAATTATTCTCTGTCAAGGTTAAGGTGCTCGGGGGTGGCTTCGACCTATGGTTGGGTGACAATATTTCTATATTGTCTATAGTTAAACAAGAACACCTACTTTTCTAACAATAAATTAGGTGTGTAAATGACTTAAATAGCATCTTCAAAAGTTAGATTGAAGTCAGAATGTTACATTCTTCTCGAAATTCCTTTTGAGAATGTAAACGCATAAATTATTATAATCCATTAAATACATAGTGATTATTGTACTTTAAATCTAATGTGATGGGCATTATTATCTTCGTTGTAGTACTACATCTCTTAACATCCATTCCAAAAGAATTATTTGAACACTTGGGTGAACCACTTAGATAATAATATAATCAAGTTACATATCAATATTTTCATTTGAAATATGTATACCA
>SNQJ01S0079630.1:16449-26621 GCA_010110895.2 Picea sitchensis | reverse complement strand
AATAAGTACAACTTATAACATGTGTTATATTCTCGATGTTTAAAACATCCAAGTTACCTCATCACTATATTCATTTGGCCATCACATATCTCATCAACCTGTAGGTTAGTTCACCAATAACTCATATCCATGCAGATACATCAAAATATATAAGAATCCATAATTTGCATTGATGTTTAATTAATAAATGTATGTTTATTTGCATCATGTGTTGCATCTATTATACCTTCACACCATAGCTTTAACCGATATCCATGTATCGAACTTCCCCATTTTAATTTTCATGTTTAAATAATCAGAGAACTATATTTGTCATGAGCATATATCATGTAACAAATAAGTAGGTATATATGTGCACATCCCAATGTCTAACTCAGTCTAATTGACTCCAAACAAATGATAAGCGTTGAATTACTAAGATAGTAAAAAAAACAATGTTCTAAGTGCCTAAGACCAAAATATGGGGTGTTACATTGAAAGTTTTAAACCTGTGAAGTAAAGAAATGCATATAGATTCTTAAGAAAAAGAAAAATTAAATCAATGGCTCATACACATAGTACACAAAGATTTATATCGGAAACCCTCAATCGAGGAAAACATTTCAACTCTTCATTATATTAATTTCACCATTCACCATACAATATATACAATTTTTTTAGGTATTTCGTAGATACCAAAACCCTAATCCCTTAATCGGGGATTAATTTAGAAAACTGCTAAAAATAGCAAAAACCACTAAAAATAGCAAAAACCACCAAAAAAAAACTTTCGGGGCGTTGCGCATAACCAGGGGGGAGCATACATGGCCCCCTCTAGGACCCCCCTAGGAAGCGCCCGGCGCACATGACACAAAGGGCACTACTAGAGGGATCGTAAGATGCAGTTGTCGAATCTGACGCGCTCACACACACACTTGCAAATAATATAACATATACCCAACATTCTCCCACTTGTTGTTTTCTTTTCATCTAGGGGCCCACGAGATTATATAGTAAACAATCTAGGGAAACAATGCCCATTGTTACTTTACACCAGGAGAACTTTTCTGTGTTCACAAAGTTTGTCAAAGAATCTACAATATTCTTCAACCATGTCTCTCACAAAGTGATACTGAACATCAATATGCTTTGTCTTCGAATGATAAGTTGGGTTCTTTGTCAGGAATATTGCACTCTAACTGTCACAATCTAATCTCACTGCTTGTTGTACCAACCCAATACCTTAACACAATCTTTGTAATCATATTGCTTCCTTGCTTGCATGAGTGGCTTCCATGTATTCAAATTCTGTAGTTGAGAGTGCCACTATAGCCTATTTTTTTCTCATCCAACTGATTGCTCCTCCAAATAGGTTAAATACATACCCACTTGTATATCTTTTTTGATCCATATCTCCAGCCTAGTCTGCATCAAAAAAACCATGTATGTCCACCACTATGTCTAGTCCTGGTCTTCCTTGGTAGCACAATCCATAACTGGTAGTGCCATGAAGATACCTGAAGACCCTCTTTACTATTGTCCAATGCTCCTTCCTTGGTTTTGACATATACCTGCTCAAAACTCCCACTACATATTCAATGTTCAGTCTAGTACAGACCATTGCATACATCAAACTGCTAACTGCACTGGCATACAGAACATGGGACATGTCCTCTTCTTCTTCATGTGTCTTAGGACACTGATCTACATATAACTTTACACCTATAGGAATAGGAACCTTGACTAGTTTACTTCCATGCATATTAAACCTCTGCAATATCGTCGCAACATATTTTCTCTGATTCAACCAGAATTTCATGTTTTCATAGTCTCTTTTAATCTCCATTCCTAGAATGAAGTTAGCAGCACCAAGGTCCTTCATGTAAAATTTGGAGGATAGCTGTGATTTCACCTGCTTGATAACATCCATGTTATTTTCTACCAACAACATGTCATCAACATACAACACTACATAAATGAAGTGATTATCAATCTTCTTGGAATATACACAGTGATCAACCCTGCTTCTCACAAATCACAATCCAATGATGTATGTGTCAAACTTTTGGTACCACATCCTAGGTGATTGCTTCAAACCATATAGTGACTTCTTTAGCTTACAAACCAGCTATGTATTTCCCTTCGCTTCAAAGCCTTCTAGTTGCTTCATGTAGATTTCTTCTTCCAGATCCCCATGTAGGAATGTTGTCTTCACATCCATCTGTTCCACTTCAAGATCAAAAGAAGCAGCAATAGATAAAAGAAATCTAACAGAATTTAACTTAGAAAGAGGAGAAAAAATCTCACCAAAGTCAATTCCCTCTACCTGGGAATAACCTTTTGCTACTAATCGAGCTTTGTATTTCTCCACTTTACATTGTGTATTAAATGTCTTCTTAAACAACCATTTGCTACCAACATATTTTCTTCCAGCTGGAAACTCAACTATATCCCATGCCTCATTCTTATCCAAGGCATCCATTTCTTCAACCATGGCCTTCTTCCAGAGTTTATTATCCTATGAATTCACTGCTTCCCTGACAGTTCTGAGATCATCATCAATAATAGATAAAGAAAAATTGGAACGAAAATCAGGAGAACTATACATTTCTGGTTGTCTTTTATCTCTCACGGATCTCCTCAACACTGGGGTATGAGGTTCTTCTTCTTATACTTCTTCCTCTTATTTAGATGATTCAGATTTTGCATCATCCAAATCAAGATTTATTTTCTCAGGTTCATCTTGTGTTGGTAGGAATTCTTGTTTGGACACATCTTTTACCTCTCTGCAAACAACATCTCGACTATAAACAGTCTTCTTGGTTTCTGGGTTCCAAATCTTGTAACATTTCACACCATCTTTATAACCAATAAAGATATACTTTTTAGCCTTTTTGTCTAGCTTACACCTATTTTCCTTTGGAACATGTACGTAAGCATCACAACCAAACACTCTAAGATGTTGAAGAGAGGGTTTCTTTCCAGACCATACCTCATGTGGAGTTTTATCATCCAACGCTGATGAAGGTGGTCGATTGACCAGGTAACATGTTGTACCAACTACCTTTGCCCAGAATTCATGTCCTAACTCGGCACCGTTGAGCATGCTCCTTTCTTTTTCCATCAGTGTCCTATTCATCCTTTCTGCAACTCCATTCTACTGAGGAGTGTTTGGATTAGTATTCTACATTTCTATACCACACTTCTTACAGAATTCTTCGAATTCATTTCCGCAGAATTCTCCACCATTATCTATTCTCAATACCTTTATTTTCTTCTCTGCCTGATTTTCTACCAGATCCTTAAACTCTTTAAATTTATCAAATACCTTAGATTTCTTTCTAAGAAAATAAATCCATGTGTTTCTTGAGAAATCATCTATGAATGAAACATAATACACAGATTTACCTAGGGATGGAATAGAAACAGGTCCAAACACATCATTGTATATCAACTCTAAGATCCCCTTTGCTCTTGTAGCACCAGATGGGAATCTTAATCGATTTTGTTTACTATATATGCAATGTTCACAGAAATCAAAATCCAAGGTGCAATTAAAAATACCTTCAACCATACCTTTACCATGTAGTGTTTGAAAGCCCTTTTCTCCAATATGCTCTAGTCTTTGATGCCACAACATTCGCTTCTTTGAAGGGACAATATTGGTCTTTTCTCCTTCATCTCTCTTCTCAGGGACAACAGAACTATTATACCCATTAGTATAAGTTCTTCCCAACAACTTGTACAAATTTCCACACCAAACTCCCCGCATCAACACCATTGCCCCCCATACCATCTTGCAAGTGCCCTTTCCCAATATAGTATCCACTTTTGCATCATCCAACTTTCTTCTAGATATTAGGCTCCTGGCTAGTTTTGGAATGTGTAGAACCCCAGGGAGACTTCTAATCCTTCCATCTTTTAGCATCAACTTAACCCTTCCATGTCCCATGATTCTGGTTTTCGAGTCATCTCCTAGGAATACATCACCACCATTGTATTTTTCATATTCAGATAACCACTCCCTGTGAGGATTCATAATGTATGACACACCTAAGTCGATCAACCATACATCAAGGTCTACATGTGTACCTGTAGATGCCAAGTAAACATCACCTCCTTCTTCAGTGGAGGTGTTCACCTCTGTAGAAGAGGTACTATTAGATCCCTTTGGTTTATCAACCTTATTAGACTTGCAATCTTTCTTATAATGCTCTATTTTACCACACTTCCAGCATTTCCTCAAAGATTTTCCTGAAGACTTAGATCTACTAGTAGATTTAGATATATTCCCCCCGAAGACTTACCAGGATTCCTGTCTTGGGTATGACCTCTTACAAATAAATCATCTGTGTTATGACCATCCATGCGTTTCTGCCTCATCTCTTCAGATAACAATGATGAAACTACATCCTCATACTTCAATGTAGATTGAGTGGTACTACCAATTGCTACAACCAGATTATCCCAAGAGTCTGGCAAAGAACATAACAAAGTAATACACTTATATTCTTCTCCAATCATACACTTATATTCTCTCCAATCGTAATATTAAGAGATTCAAGCTGACTTACCAGAGTATTAACAACATTTAGATGTTCTCACACAAAATATCCATCTTCCATCCTTAAGATGATACAACTTCTTTCAAAGAAACAACTTGTTTACTAGGGACTTTGATTGATACAAATTCCCTAACTTATCCCATAGTTCCTTGGCTATAGATTCTCCCGAGACATTCAACAACACCAAATTTGCCAGGCAGAGTCGAATAATACTCCTTGCTCTTCTATCCAACTTCTCCCAATCTTCCTTCGACATACCAGTAGGTGGTGTACTAGTAGGTTGTGTACCAGTCGTATGTCTTCCAGTAGGTTGCGTACCAGTAGGCTGTGTACCAGGATCCACAACGATCCATTGTTCTTTGTCTACAAGAAGGTCCTCCATCTTCAGCTTCCATAGCTCAAATATTTTACCGTTGAACTTCTCTATTTCGATTCTAGAAGAAATCGCCATTCATCTTTCTACACTCGAATAACCACTTCAAAAGATCCCACTAAACCCAGGTTTATCAAAGACCTAAGATAAACTTGATCTATCAAGACCGAGAAAGCCCCTCAGCAACAAAGGCGTCCCTCTGAAGCCAAAAATGAGTTTTGATACCACATGTAAGTTTTAAACCTGTGAAGTAAAGCAATGCATATAGATTCTTAAGCAAAACAGAAATTAAATCAATGGCTCATACACATAGTACACATAGATTTATACTGGAAACCATCAACCAAGGAAAACCTTTCAACTCTTAATTATATTAATTTCACCATTCACAATACAATATATACAATGTTTTTAGGTATTTGTAGATACCAAAACCCTAATTCCTTAATCTAGGATTAATTTAGAAAATCGCTAAAAATAGAAAAAACCGGTAAAAATAGAAAAAACACCCCAAAAAAAATTTAGGGGCGCTGCCCCGGCCTACCGCCCGGTGCTGAACACTGCATGTAACCAGGGGGGTCCATATTTGGCCCCTTTTGGGACCCCTAGGAAGCGCTCGACACACACAACACATAGGGCACTACTAGAGGGATGGTCAGACATAGTTGTTGACTCTGACATGCCCACACACACATGCAAAGAATATAACATATACCCAACATTACTAACCTATGAACTTAAGAAATCCAATGCTTTAACATGCACGGAACCGAACAGGGCATCAAAATGCAACATAGCGAAGTGCAGTTTTGAAAGAAATTGAAATGACCGTCGTAGGATAGGTTGCAGTGGCATTAAAGTGTACAGGTATACGACGAACGTCTCCTACGTCAACCATCCAAAAAATGGAAAGGAAGGTCACGCAGAGTTAGGACTAGCTGCACAGGGTAACAAATTCCATTAACGGAGTGAGCTACCGGTCCTCTAAACATGAAGAACATGTCGGAAAAGGGCCAACGGAAAAGCTGAACCGTTCAAATAAATGGCCCTAGAGCCTACGTCATCTCACTTCCCACAAATATTTATAATTGCGTTGATGATGAAACATAAATCCATCACCGACCAATTATGACGAAATGACCAGTAACCAATCCTCTTGAATGCTCGTAGTCAGGCTCAGGCACAGGCATTGCCGACAGGGTTGGAATTTGGCATTTTGCCCATCTTTTACATTAAAATTTTTGTCCTCACGGTTCCTTGGAACGAGAAAGCGGGAATCCAAATCAAGATAACGTATTTTTTCCAGGTTATAATCCTATAAAACTTCATTAACTTCACAGTTTGGTAGAGGTTATAGGTAGTGGAGAATAACTCCTCATGCACCAAACTACCCACAAATCCACAAAGACAAGAGAACGATGGAGACAGGGTTTTAATAGAGGGTTTCTAGATTCAAGATTGTTTTTGTTTTCTACGGCAGCAGCCCAGAAAAGAAATTGAGTTATCAGACAACTGCAGTTGAACTTAGAAATTTGGTAAATATAGTTATCTCTTATTTTGTTTCTTCTCGTTTGTTTGCTTCTGGCATTGACATAAATAATATCTCAAACTCTCAAAATAAAATAATATCATTAAAATTCTTGAAATAAAATAATATCATTAGGCATTTAGAAACCTTTTCCTCCTTAAACCACAAATACAACTTGAAATTATTTAATATCATTAAGAATTTAGAAACTGTTTCTTCCTTGTAACATTATTACCACTGGAAATTCTTAAGATGGAGATTGAAAAAATATTATAAACTAGCTCTCCAAATAATATTTTTCCATATCAGCTGAACTATCATCAACAACTGTTTCTTCCTTGTAACATTATTACAACTGGAAATTCTTAAGATGGAGATTGAAAAAATATTATAAACTAGCTCTCCAAATAATATTTTTCCATATCAGTTGAACTATCAACAACTTGAAAACCCATGTCTGTTTTTATGCATTTAGTGGCCTTTTCTTCCTCAAACCTTGAATACAGCTGGAAATTCTTCACTTGGGGACTTAAAATAATATCCTGCAATCTCTGGAAATAATATCAAGTGAAACTATCAAGAGCATGAAAGCCTTTGTCATTTTTGTGATATTCCCAGGATTCACTTTGAATCCTTTACATTTTGAAGAGCTACATGCTACCAGTGTGTCATAAAAGAGATCTAGTTCATGATGAAATACATGCTACCAGTATGTCATAAAAGAGATCTAGTTCATGATGAAATACCATTGACCTGAGATGGTTACTTGAATATGACATGTTATAGTTAGGAGGGTCATGTGACTCTCCATTTTCATATAAAATCTATTTGTAGTATATTTATTGAGATAAGAACTTGCATTTTTTTTTCACTAATAAAATATCTTACACATTCAAACTTGGTCTTAAATAAAAATCTTGCAAAATTTCAAATGCATGTAAAAGGGTAACATAAATTTAATAAATAATATAAATATAAATAAAATTTAGACATACTACAAACTAAAGGGAAAACTTAATGAACTTGGAATGATAAATATCAAGAATCGTCCATTTGATATTATCACATTTTCATTCTCTTAC
This sequence comes from Picea sitchensis, assembly GCA_010110895.2. Classification (NCBI taxonomy): domain Eukaryota; kingdom Viridiplantae; phylum Streptophyta; class Pinopsida; order Pinales; family Pinaceae; genus Picea; species Picea sitchensis. The sequence goes on along the minus strand of SNQJ01S0079630.1, from coordinate 19,094 downwards.
AAATTTGGAGGCAAAACCGCAATTATTACGAGTCTACATTCTTCAAAGAAAGTTTTGGAATCATGTAACATTATAACTTTAAACATGAATTAGAAGGATTTTTTAAGTAGATGGTATAAGTTTAAGAGTAATTTTGTATAATTTTCAAACGATTTCTTTCTGAGTCATCTAGTTGTTTAATCATCATAAATATAATATAAAATTATACATTTCGCACTCATGTGGTATACATATTTTAAATATGGTATACATATTTCAAATGAAAATATTGATATGTAACTTGATTATATTATTATCTAAGTGGTTCACCCAAGTGTTCAAATAATTCTTTTGGAATGGATGTTAAGAGATGTAGTACTACAACGAAGATAATAATGCCCATCACATTAGATTTAAAGTACAATAATCACTATGTATTTAATGGATTATAATAATTTATGCGTTTACATTCTCAAAAGGAATTTCGAGAAGAATGTAACATTCTGACTTCAATCTAACTTTTGAAGATGCTATTTAAGTCATTTACACACCTAATTTATTGTTAGAAAAGTAGGTGTTCTTGTTTAACTATAGACAATATAGAAATATTGTCACCCAACCATAGGTCGAAGCCACCCCCGAGCACCTTAACCTTGACAGAGAATAATTCTGGAAACAAACCCTAGGCCTAATAGCCAATCAATGTAGCGTACCTCTCTCCAAAGCTAGCGGACAAGGCAGAAATTCCAAACCATAACCAAGAGAAATTCCAAGCCTAAAACTAAAAATACAAGTTGCAGTAGCTACAACTGCAGCTACTCTCCAGACTTGCGCACTTACTAAATTTATGCATCCTGCACTAGATTTCTGCAGTTGCGAGTTGTGTGTGTACAAATGAGCTCTGGCATCCTGTATTTATACTTCTATTTCTTAGCTTTCTGGGCCGACTTCTCTTTCTGGAGGCTAAATAATCAATATCAAATATTTTATTTAGCCGACTTGTCTTCTAGGTTTATATCCAATGCTTTAGGGTTTCTTCTTGCTTCCTAGAATATTCTCTTCTTTTTAGGGTTAAACATGGAGGTTAATACCTCCTACAGCTACCATAATATTAACACTCCCTCCTAGCTAGGGAGGTATTGAAGGAAATGGTCTTGAGAACTAACATACCATTCAACTGATAACATCATCATAGCCACTCAGATTATCTCATGATTAAATCACGAGCACCATCATCACTATCGATATCATATAAAAGCATCAACTACATCATCTCTTTAAGACATACTCCATCTGAGTAATGATGTTGAATAAGTCTCCCACTCCACAGAGTGATACAAGAACTATTCTTCTAATCCGGACATATGTCTTAGAAGAATAATTGTTCCAACAGATGTTGGAATCCATGCCATGGGATATAAGGACTATTCTTCTAATACAAACATACGCCCTAGAAGAATAATTGTCCTGGACCATACACTGACTATCCATCTAGCTGGTAATCATTTTCAACACTATTGATAGTCTTCATGGAAATCACAACAATGCCATTCAATATAAAAATATTGTGTCTATCCATAGTAGTACAAAACTACTATCCAGTGGTACATAACCACACCAAGTAGCACATGACTACTTGATAAGTGACACATAGTCACAAAAAATGGAACACATCCAACACAGTGGCATGTAACTACTATCCAGAGACATACAGTCTCCATAGTGATCATATCATCTAATATCAACATGTATAACAATATCATGATACATACCGAGTCATCTGGGCCATTCTTCCACTCACATATGTGAGATTTGGAAGAACATCTTCCCTCAGAAGGTAAAACATCAGCCATGCGATATTGGACTATTCTTCTCAAGCATATAAGAATAATTGTCCCTTATTTCTAAGCCTAGACCATTCACCTAACTGGGCCATTCCTCTGGCACTAATCATAGTGCAACCTCGAGAGAATGAGTCTACCCTAGAGAATGGTTGTCCCTGATCGTTGAACCTGGACCATTCACTTAACTGGGCCATTCTTCTGACACTAATCATAGTGAAACCTGGAGAGAATGAGTATGCCATAGGGAATGACTGTCTGGACCATTTCCTGAGTAAATGACTGTCCTTCACCAAACTCCAAAATGGACCATTCTTTGAAATTTCTCACAATTGTGAACTTCGAAAGAATGAATTATCAGCGAGGTGGACCATTCTACTTGAACATTACTAAGAGTGACTTCCAAGAAGAGTGATTGTCCTAGACCATTCCCCACACTGGCCACAAGGGGAATCGATGTATATGGTACATCAGCAATCTATCTAACCATTTTTCATTATGAAAAATGATTGTCTGAGTTGGACCATTTTCCGAACTAGAAAATGCCTATTCGTCATAAATATCAAACCACTTTCCGAACTGGAAAGGAAATTCTCATCCGGGACCATTTTTTGAACTGAAAAATGATTGTCCATAAATAAATAACACATCAGTTCTCCCTCCCAACCTCAGAGTAATCTCTTCCTTTTTCAATAAGGAAGTCATGCCATGAGCCCCAACTTGTTTCCTAACTATGAAAACTTTTCATCTTGGACAAAAGATTTACCAAAATGTATGTTATCTGCTCATCTGTGGAGATATATTGGAGAACCACTTCTCTTTTCT
>SNQJ01S0079628.1:0-26040 GCA_010110895.2 Picea sitchensis | reverse complement strand
GTGGAAATCACACCATTTTCTGGTGTCCTTCTTTGTCTTCCTGTGACCCTTCTTTTCCTGTGTCTCAGACTGGTTTTCGGGAGACTGTTTGTTAGGGTCGTCCTTGTCTTACTTTGGTTGTTGCAGATTTACAGATCCGAAATCCTGTTTGTTTCGATGTTTAAATTTCTGCTCGATTTTAACAACATATCGATAAGCAACACCGAGTGATGAGATATCCAGAAAATCCATTTTAGTCTGGATGTATCTGTGTAGAGCCCCACGGTATTTCAGAACCAAATGTCACTTGGAGTCTTTTATACCCAGCTTAGTGCACAAGGTATGGAAGGTATTGGTGAACTCCATAACTACTTGGCCCCTCTCTTGCCGCAGTGTGGTCAATCTCATGTACTGGTCCTTATAGTTTCCAACAGGGTAATACTATTCCTTTACTGCATCCACAAAAAAATCCCAAGTGGGATCGACCCCGTATATTCCAGAATCCTTCGTGGAACTTTGCTCCCAGTAAGTTTCCCACCAATGTTTGACATGAGGGAGAGATTTAAGGAGTGCGAATGTTATATTTTCCTTGTCGGAAAAATTGTGAACAGAGAAATAACCTTCTAGCAGAGTTAACCATTTTTTTAGGGCTTCTGCATCTATATGTAATTCAAATACATGAATATCAAAATTAACTTGTACCATGAAAGGTGAGGTGTCTCCAAAGTGGTCACTTGATGAAGATGCGCCTATTGTTATCGGCAGGTGTTGTAGGATGTGGGAAAAATTCTCCATCATTTCGTCCCTCTGTCGCGTGAAAGCTTGCTCAAGAAACAGATTTATAGGATCGTCTGCTCTGTCGTTTTTCTTTTCTTTCTCCATTGAGGGTTTCTTGGGTGTGTGAGAGAGATTGTATTCAAGAGAGACAAGCTTGAGACCCAACTTTTTATACTCAGACCTCATCAGGGACATGCACTGAAAAAACGATCAAGAGCAACCTGCTCTGATACCACTGATCCAGATTATTTTCGACATGAAATGAGAGCGGAGATATAATAAAAAAATGCACAGAGATATCATGTATATCCAATAATATAACAAAAATATATCAGAGATGCAACCATAAACACAGAGATACAATAATACACGATTTGTATTAATGAAAGAAATGTACAGAGACTGTAAAAATACAGAGTGAAAGACTCATTAGAATGGTGGCAGCTTATGTCTGAGAAGAGATGTGACGGCTACTCACAATCGCAAGAAGATGGTTACAATGAGGCTCTGAAGGAATTTTTACAATAAACAGGATTTCCAAAAACCTAACCCTAGGAGATGAAGCACCAAAAGTCATGTGGGCCCCGTTTGGGTAAGTGAGTACATCAACTTCCCGGGGTTGTAACTTTTTCATACAATCTCTTTTTTGGGCGTGTGATAGCTCGTTGGAAAGGTATTTTAGAGGAGATTCATTTTGGGGGCTCAACTAACATTCGAGTAATAATGAGAACCTTGATCTCGAAAAACCTTCATTTGGGCCCTCAAAATGGCCCCGGAAGTTAAAAACTGCTAAAAATAGTAAATTGCCAAAATTGCCAGAAAACTGTTTTGAGCCAGCTAAAAAAGGTGGGTGGCCACCGATATCCACTTGGATCAATCCTTCCTCCTTAGGAAGAAATGGTATCCATTGCATTGAGTTCCTGGGGGAGAGGGAAAAGCGTTTGCTGAATCTGCATCTTGGTGAGCTACTTGCCTTGTTGGAGACGTCGCGCTGCTTAGTTTGTCAAAGTTTTTCATGAACTTGTTGAGGTTGAGGCCATTCAACAAGTTGGGCTACATGAGAGGACGGTCTGCAGAAGGAATCCTTGCACTTTGCTGTAACCTTGTCGACTTTCTTCTGTTTGATAGAAGGTGCTTGGGGCGAGGCTGTAGTGGTTGCAGTGTCCTTTTGTTCTCCTTTTGAACTGGTTGTGAAGAAACTAAATTTTCAGTATGAGATACTACCTTGCGACACTTTTAAAGTGGAATAATAGTTGTAACTACATCTGGTATTCTGTAGAGATGACCCCCCAAAGTAACAATGAAACTACGGGTTCAAGACTCATAAACAACCTGGCGTCTCCACATTATGGTTGGCCCAAGAGAACATCACAGACATCCAGTGGGGCAACATCACATAATACCTCATCCTTGAAGGGTTGGATGCCGTATGACAATCAACACTGTTGGCTGACATGGAGATCTCGCCCTTGCTGAAGCCACCCAATGTTGTATGGCTGCGGGTGTGGTGTTGTCGACAATACCAACTGATTGATGACCTCTGCTGAGATGAGGTTTTTCTGGATTCCGCTATCAACAATAAAACGCAGCGGGTTCTGCTTCACCCACATATGTGAATGAAAAAGGAGCTGCCCCTCTTCAGGATCTGTTGGTTCTTCTGGTTGAATTGTTGTGGTTGCGACAATAGAAGTGGGGTCTACGTCAATGATCTGTAATTTACCAGTATTTTCAGAATTAGATTCTGAATCAGGGTTCGGCTCCTTGTTTTTGATCTCGGCCACTAATGACTGTTTTGAGCGACATTCATCGGTGTTGTGCCAGGGGCTTTTGGGGAAATCACACCATTTTCCTGTGTCCTTCTTTGTCTTCCTGTGACCATTCTTTTCCTGTGTCTTGGACTGGTTTTCGGGAGATTGTTTGTTAGGTCCGTCTTTGTCATACTTTGGTTGTTGCAGATTTACAGATTCGAAATCCCATTTGTTCTAGTGTTTAAATTTCTACTCAATTTTAACAGCATATCGATAAGCAACACTGAGTGATGAGATGTCTAAAAAATCCATTTCAGTCTGGATGTATCTCTGTAGAGCCCCATAGTATTTCAGAACCAAATGTCGCTCGAAGTATTTGATACCCATCTTGGTGCGCAAGGTATGGAAGGTATTGGTGAACTCCGGAACTGCTTGTCCCCTCTCTTGGCGCAGTGTAGTCCATCTCATGTACTTGTCGTCATAGTTGCCAATAGGATAATAATGTTCCTTTGTCGCATCCACAAAAAAATCCCACTTGGGATCGACCCCGTATATTCCAGATTCCTCCGTGGAACTTTGCTCCTAGTAAGTTTCCCACCAATGTTTGACATGAGGGAGAGCTTTAAGTAGTGCGAAGGTGATCTTTTCTTTGTCGGAAGAATTGTGAACAGAGAAATAACCTTCTAGCAGAGTTAACCATTTTTCTAGGGCTTCTGCATCTATTTGTCCTTCAAATACAGGAATATCAAATTTAACTTGTACCTTGAAAGGCAAGGTGCCTCCAAAGTGGTCGCTTGATGAAGATGCACCTGCTGTTATCGGCAGACATTGAAGGATGTGGGAAAAATTCTCCATCATTTCGTCCCTTTGTCGCGTGAGAGCTTGCTAAAGCAACAAATTGATAAGATCGTCTGCTTCGTCGTTTTTCTTTTCTTCCGCCATTGAGGGTTTCTTGGGTGTGCGAGAGAAATTGTCTTAAAGAGAGACAAGCTCGAGACTCAACTTGCTATACTCGGACCTTGTCGGGGACATTCAGTGAAAAAACGATCAAGAGCAGCCTGCTCTGATACCATTCATTCAGATTATTTTCGGCACGAAATGAGAGTGGAGATATAATAAAGAAATGCACAGAGATATCACGTATATCCAATAATATAATAGAAATATATCAGAGATGAAACCATAAACACAGAGATAGAGTAATACACGATTTATATTAATGAAATAAATGTGAAGAGACTGTAAAAATACAAAGTGAAAGACTCGCTAGAATGGTGGCAGCTTATCTCTGAGAAGAGATGTGACGACTACTTGCATTCGCAAGAAGATGGTTACAATGAGGATCTGAATGCCTTTTTACAATAAATAGGAATTCCAAAAGCCTAACCCTAGGAGATGAAGTGCCAAAAGTCATGTGGGCTCTGTTTGGGTAAGTGAGTACATCAACTTCCTGGGGTCGTAACTTTTGCATACGATCTCTGTTTTAGGCTTGCGATAGCTCGTTGGAAAGGTATTGTCGAGGAGATTCATTTTGGGGGTTCAATTAGTATTTTAGTATTATTGAAAGCCTCAATATCAAAAAACATTCATTTGGGCCCTCAAAATGGCCCCAGAAGTTAAAAACTACTAAAAATAGTAAATTGCCAAAATTGCCAGAAAACTTTTTGAGCGAGTCAAAAAAGGTGGGTGGCCACCGATATCCACCTGGATCAATCCTCCCTCCTTAGTAAGCAATGGTATCCATTGCATTGAGTTCCCAAGGGAGAGGGAAAAGTGTTTGCTGAATCTACATCTTGGTGAGCTGCTTGCCTTGTTGGAGATGTCGTGCTACTCAGTTTGTGGAAGTTTGTCATGAACCTGTTGAGGCTGAGGCCGTTCAACAAGTCGAGATACATGAGAGGACGGTGTGCAAAAGGAATCCTTGCGCTTTTCTGCAACCTTGTCGACTTTCTTCTATTTGATAGAAGGTGCTTGGGGTGAGGCTGTAGTGGTTGCAGTGTCCTTATGTTCTCCTTTTGAACAGATTGTGAAGAAGCTCAATTTTGCAGTATGAGATTCTACCTTTCGACAATTTTTAGGTAGAATAGTAGTTGGAACTACCTCTGGTATTCTGTAGAGATGACCCCCCAAAGTAACAATGAAACTATGGGGTTGAGATTCATAAACAACATGGCATCTCCACAGATATGGTTGGCCCAAGAGAACATCTCAGACATCCAGTGGGGAAACATCACATAATACCTCATCCTTGAAGGCTTGGATGTTGTATGAAAATCGACACTGTTGGATGACACAAAGATATTTTCCTTGCCGAAGACACCCGGTGTTGTATGGTTGGGGGTGTGGTGTTGTTGACAATCCCAACTGTTTGACAACCTCTGCTGAGATGAGTTTTTTATGGCTTCTGCTATCAACAATAAAATGTAGTGGGGTCCCCTTCACCCACAACTATGAATGAAAAAGGCACCCCGCCTCTTCAGGATCTGTTGGTTCTTATGGTTGAATTGTTGTGGTCATGACAGTAGCAGTGGGGTCTGCGTCAATGATCTGTCATTTACCATTATTTTCATAATCAGATTCTGAATGAGAGTTCGGCTCCTTGTCTTTGATCTTGACCACCAATGAAAAGGTGGGTGGCCACCGATATCCACCTGGATCAATCCTCCCTCCTTAGGAAGCAATGGTATCTGTTGCGTTGAGTTCCCATGGGAGAGGGAAAAGCGTTTGCTGAATCTGCATCTTGGTGAGCTGCTTGCCTTGTTGGAGACATCGCGCTGCTCAGTTTGTGGAAGTTTTTCACGAACTTGTTGAGGCTGAGGCCGTTCAAAAAGTCGATCTACATTAGAGGATGGTGTACAAAAGGAATCCTTGCGCTTTGCTGCAACCTTTTCGACTTGATTCTGTTTGATAGAAGGTCCTTGGGGTGATGCTGTAGTGGTTGTAGTGTCCTTCTGTTCTCCTTTTGAATAGATTGTGAAGAAGCTAAATTTTGCAGTATGAGATACTACCTTGCGACACTTTTTAGGTGGAAGAGTAGTTGGAACTACCTCTGGTATTCTGTAGAGATGACCCCCCAAAGTAACAATGAAACTACGGGGTCGAGACTCATAAACAACATGGTGTCTCCACATATATGGTTGGACCAAGAGAACATCACAAACATCCAGTGGGGAAACATCACATAATAACTCATCCTTGAAGGGTTGGATATCGTATGACAATCGACACTGTTGGTTGAAACAAAGATCTTGTCCTTTCCGAAGCCACCTGATGTTGTATGACTACGAGTGTGGTGTTGTAAAAAATCTCATCTGTTTGACGACCTCTGCTGAGATGAGGTTTTTCTGGCTTCCTCTATCAACAATAAAATGCAGCGGGGTCCCCTTCACCAACATCTGTGAATGAAAAAGGTGCTCCCCCTCTTCAGGATTTGTTGGTTCTTCTGGTTGAATTTCTGTGGTCACGATAATAACAGTGGGGTCTGCGTCAATGATTTGTAATTTACCAGTATTTTCAGAATCAGATTTTGAATCAGGGTTCGACTCCTTGTCTTTGATCTTGACCACCAATGACTATTTTGAGCGACATTTATCGATGTTGTGCCAGGGGATTTTATGGAAATCACACCATTTTCCGGTGTCCTTCTTTGTCTTCCTGTGACCCTTCTTTTCCTGTGTCTTGGATTGGTTTCGGGAGACTATTTACTTGGGACGTCTTTGTCATACTTTGGTTGTTGCAGATTTACAGATCCAAAATCCTGTTTGTTCTGGTGTTTAAATTTCTGCTTGATTTTAACAACATATCAATAAGAAACACCGAGTGATGAGATGTCCAGAAAATCCATTTCAGTCTGGATGTATCTGTGTAGAGCCCCACGGTATTTCAGAACCAAATGTCGCTCAGAGTCTTTGATACCTAGCTTGGTGTGCAAGGTATGGAACGTATTGGTGAACTCTGGAATTGCTTGGCCCCTCTCTTGCCGCAGTGTGGTCCATCTCATGTACTGGTCCTCACAGTTGCCAACAAGGTAATACTGTTCCTTTACAGAGTGAAAGACTCGCTAGAATGGTGACAACTTATCTTTGAGAAGAGATGTGACGGCTACTTGCATTCGCAAGAAGATGGTTTCAATGAGGCTATGAAGGCCTTTTTACAATAAACAGGAATGCTAAAAACCTAACCCTAGGAGATGAAGCGCCAAAAGTCATGTGGGCCCTGTTTGGGTAAGTGAGTACATCAAATTCCCGGGGTCGTAACTTTTGCATACGATCTCTGTTTTAGGTGTGTGATAGCTCGTTGGGAAGGTATTATAGAGGAGATTCATTTTGGAGGTTCAATTATCCATCAACTATTATTGAGAACCTATATCTTGAAAAACCTTCATTTGGGCCCTCAAAATGGCCCCGAAACTTAAAAACTGCTAAAAATAGTAAATTGCCAAAATTGCCAAAAAACTATTTTGATCCGGTCAGAAAAGGTCGGTGGCCACCGATATCCACCTGGATCAATCCTCCCTCCTTAGAAATCAATGGTATCCATTGCGTTGAGTTCCCGGGGGAGAGGGAAAAGCATTTGCTGAATCTGCATCTTGGCGAGCTGCTTGCCTTGTTGGAGACGTCACGCTGCTCAGTTTGTGGAAGTTTGTCACGAACCTGTTGAGCCTGAGGCCATTCAACAAGTTGGGCTACATGAGAGGACGGTGTGCATAATGAATCCTTGCACTTTGCTGCAACCTTGTCTACTTGCTTCTGTTTGATAGAAGGTGCTTGGGGCGAGGCTGTAGTGGTTGCAGTGTCCTTCTGTTCTCCTTTTGAAGAAATTGTGAAGAAGCTAAATTTTGCAGTATGAGATACTACCTTGCGGCACTTTTTAGATGGAACAGTAGTTGTAACTACCTATGGTATTCTGTAGATATGACCCCCCAAAGTAACAATGAAACTACAGGGTTGAGACTCATAAACAACACGACGTCTCCACATATATGGTTGGCCCAAGAGAACATCACAGACATCCAGTGGGTAACATCACATAATACCTCATCCTTGAAGGGTTGGATGTTGTATGAAAATTGAAACTGTTGGCTGACACCGAGATCTCGTCCTTGTTGAAGCCACCCGATGTTGTATGGCTGCGGGTGTGGTGTTGTCAAAAATCCCAATTGTTTGACGACCTCTGTTGAGATGAGGTTTTTCTGGCTTCCGCTATCAACAATAAAATGCAACGGGTTTCCCTTCACCCACATCTATGAATGAAAAATCCGCCCCCCCTCTTCAGGATCTGTTGGTTCTTCTGGTTGAATTGTTGCAGTTGCAACAATAGTAGTGGGGTTTGCATCAATGATCTGTCATTTACTAATATTTTCAGAATCAGATTCTGAATCAGGGTTCAGCTCCTTGTCTTTGATCTTGGCCACCAATGACTGTTTTGAGCGACATTCATCGGTGTTGTGCCAGGGGCTTTTGTGGAAATCACACCATTTTCTAATGTCCTTCTTTGTCTTCCTGTGACCCTTGTTTTCTTGTGTCTTGGACTAGTTTTCGGGAGACTGTTTTTTAGGGCCATCTTTGTCATACTTTGGTTGTTGTAGATTTACAGATCCAAAATCTCGTTTGTTCTGGTGTTTAAATTTCTACTCGATTTTAACAACATATCGATAAGCAACACCGAGTGATGAGATGTCTAGAAAATCCATTTCAGTCCGGATGTATCTATGTAGAGCCCCATAGTATTTCAGAACCAAATGTCGCTCGGAGTCTTTGATACCCAACTTGGTGCGCAAGGTATGGAAGGTATTGGTGAACTCCGGAATTGCTTGGCCCCTCTCTTGCCACAGTGTGGTCCATCTCATGTACTAGTCCTCATAGTTTCCAATGGGGTAATACTGTTCCTTTACCGCATCCACAAAAAAATCCCAAGTGGGATCGACCCCGTATATTCCAGACTCCTCCGTGGAAATTTTCTCCCACTAAGTTTCCCACCAATGTTTGACATGAGGGAGAGCTTTAAGGAGTGTGAAGGTGATCTTTTATTTGTCGGAAAAATTGTGAACAGAGAAATAACCTTCTAGCAAAATTAACCATTTTTCTAGGGCTTATGCATCTATCTGTCCTTCAAATACATGAATATCAAAATTAACTTGTACCTTGAAAGGTGAGGTGCCTCCAAAGTGGCCGCTTGATGAAGATGTGCCTACTATTATCTGCAGGCGTTGAAGGATGTGGGCAAAATTCTCCATCATTTCGTCCCTTTGTCGCATGAGAGCTTGCTCAAGCAACATATTGATAGGATCGTCTACTCCGTCGTTTTTCTTTTCTTCCGCCATTGAGGGTTTCTTGGGTGTGCAAGAGCGAGTGACTTCAAGAGAGACAAGCTCGAGACCCAACTTGCTATACTCAGACCTCGTCGGGGACATGCACTGAAAAAATGATCAAGAGCAGCCTGCTCTGATACCATTGATCCAGATTATTTTCGGCACGAAATGAGAGCGGAGATATAATAAATAAATGCACAGAGATATCGCGTATATCCAATAATACAACATAAATATATCAGAGATGCAACCATAAACATAGAGATACAGTAATACACGATTTGTATGAATGAAATAAATGTACAGAGACTGTAAAAATACAGAGTGAAAGACTCACTAGAATGGTGGCAGCTTATCTCTGAGAAGAGATGTGACGGGTACTTGCATTCATAAGAAGATGGTTACAATGAGGTTGTAAATTCCTTTTTACAATAAACAGGAATTCCAAAAACCCTAGACATCCAAAAACCTAACCCTAGGAGATGAAGCGCCAAAAGTCATGTGGGCCCCGTTTGGGTAAGTGAGTACATCAACTTCCCGACGTCGTAACTTTTTCATACGATCTCTGTTTTAGGCGTGTGATAGCTCGTTGGAAAGGTATTGTCGAGGAGATTCATTTTGGGGGCTCAATTATGCCTTCAAATATCATTGAGAACCTCTATATTGAAAAATCTTCATTTGGGCCCTCAAAATGGCCCCAGAAGTTAAAAACTGCTAAAAATAGTAAATTGCCAAAATTGCCAGAAAATGGTTTTGAGCTAGTCGAAAAAGGTGGGTGGCCACTGATATCCACCTAGATCAGAAATTGTTTTAGTAATTTTTGAAAAGGTTGGGGTTGGGACAAGAGAAACCCTTCATTTCATATACAATAGGTAATTAGAATAATTTCACATGTTCCAAGCCAATTTGGTTTTTATTTGTTCTTTAATCCCATATTAGTATAAGAGAAAGGAATGAAGGATGATGCATATTGCATCCTATTAAGATTGGAATTTATTATGTTTTCTATGGATCTTGTTCTCATTTTCTACGAATTATAGATAAATTCTCAAAAACCCAAATTATTGTTATGTACCAAAGAACAATACTATGTTTGAATCGTGATTTTTTTTCATGGGCATATAAGAAGTAAGATGTTACAACCAATATTATTTTCTTGAAATCATTGAAAGCATCACATAAAATAAGGATTATTATTGGATTGAAAGCATTACATAAACATAAGTCTTAATCCTTAGATGCCTTGGGCACTATCACAAAGTGGATTTACACCTATCCAAACCTCTAAACCCTCTAACATGGCACCTAAAGTTTCATGTTAATCAAATATGTATTTGTAGATTAGGAAGGATTACTGAACCTACCCAGACCAATATGGATGCTACTGCACTAAAAACAATATAGTGCTTTAGCTATGTTTGAAGAGTTGTCGATGCCTATACAATATATTATAAGTTTCATTGGATAGGGCGAGGGATATAACCCTTGTTGCACCTTGAAAGCACCCATGTGTTGATTCTTGTAAAATAAATACAAATTATGTGAAATATTAAAGAAGAAGGGGAAGAGAGATGGATTTTTAACCCCCTCCTGTAATATCAATCCACCATCCAAACAAGGTTGGCTTCCATGAATGAGCCATTTTTCGTAGTTTTAAGTTAAAATCAAATAAATTTTAGAGAAAACTTATCTTCTTACTTAGAAGTATTAGGGTGATTTCTAGCATCCATAGAGTTCTAGAAACAATGTGCCTAGTTCTATTTCCTTAGCTAATAGAGCCACATGATGGCTATTGTTTCCTATATCTACATTTCAATGTTGAAGTTAAGTGCTTCCATGGATTTTCAAGGATTGCATGAGAGACTAGAGATGATATTTGGTCATCTTGTATGTGCTAGTTAGTTGTCTTGAGGCGATTTAAAATTGGGCCTATGGTACATGAAACTGAACCAAGCTCAAGAATTTGGAATTGTAATCATTGGTTATTTATTACCACTACCATACACAAATTTTTTAAAAACAAATAAACAATAGTGGATGTCTGTATGCATTTGTGAAAACAATTATCTGCAGAACATTACTTGGAAGTAAGTAGTTGTGTGTGTATCTTCCAGAAGGATTTTCTTGTAGTAACAATTCAACCACTCAAATCCTTTGATCCACGTTAAAATTTGTGTTGACATAGAAAGATATCCTGGTATTTACTTTCCTTGACTAATAATTTGAATTCTAGCACTTTACTTTTTATAGATAAGTCATGCACAATGAATAATTCTTTAGTTGTAGCTTGTGTCAAGAATTTTGTGAGGGTCCACCATAAATTTTGGCTCCAACGATAGAGTACTTGCTACAAATATTTGCATATACATTTTAAAACATCACCTATGTACATTTTTTTTTCCAGAATTTGTTGCTTGGTTAAAACAACTTTTTAGAAGAATCAAGAAATATTTTTTTTGTTTATAGAAAAAAATTCCGAGATACTTTCCTCTTTTTATGTTTTGGTTTGTATGTGTTTTGTAGGGCCCAAGAGATGCTGACAAGTCTCAAGTTTTTTCCAAGAAAGTCAGACTTCCTAATTCCACTCCTACCATTATGGATGATCAATATGTTTATATTTTAAGATACAATATTCCATTACAAATAAATCAATCTTTAAGTGATTCTAAGGGTTTTCCTTTCGATGACTAAATTTTCAAGAACTTGAAATGTTGCAGGATTTAAATCTAAGTGATGACCTAAATTTGAATGAATTTGATTTTGTTAGCTTGCTTGTTGCTGCCCATCAAGAGCTATGTTACTTGAGTCTTAATTGATGGCTCTGCAATGTTCTTTTATTGATCATAGCTTCTTCTGTTGATGTTGATTTTGTCGATTTTGATTCATTTTCAGTGGAGCTTTCTTGGATGTGAGCCATTGGAAATATTACGACTTTCAAAAGGCCTATGGTTTGCTGAGAGGAGAGATTTAATAAAAACTTTGTATACTCTCCTCAAGGTAAGTTTGTGAAATTCCTTGAAAACAAACTCTATTTTTAGACGTTTATTTCTTTGTACACTTGTGTTTTAGTATTTATTTCGATAGTTTATTTTGTTGGATGTTCTTGATTTTTGGAATGTTATGCATTATGTTGATGTAGATATTGGTTTTTAATCCTCTTGCACTGCATTAGGATCACATTTATGAGGTTCAAACTAGGTTTATGGGCTCAACACGGGTCACATTTATATATATTTCTAAAATACATAGACAACATCTATCTTTCGACGGCAGGTCATCGGACTTGGGATGCTAGATGGACGCACCCAAACGTCGCCTCTATAACAAATTCGTCGGTGCTTATTCCCGTCATCATAATTGAAACGACCAATTCTGTCTGACTTGCGACACCAAATGGACGCACCCAAACATTGTGTCTATAAATATTTCATTGGTGCATAGTTCCCGTCGTCGTATTTGAGACGACTACTTCCATCGACCGTGATATGTTCTTTTCCATTGGAATAAAGACGACCTGTACACAATGTCAAAAATACAACAACCATTTTTTTCTCTGTAGAGAACAGAATTGGATGACACATGTCTGCAAGGTACATTGGAAGTGATGCATTTGCAACTTAGTTAGAAGTCTGACGGTACATGAAACAATGTTGGGAGGGGCCAACATTTTTCGTTATCTCGAAAACAATATGTTTGAATTACGACAAAAGCACCGCTGGACAATGACCCAAGTTTACTAGTGATTGAGACCTTATTTTGCAAACTTTCAATACATCTCTAGATACATCTCACAAGATGGTGGAAATTTTTGAAGCAAAATACAACCCTACTCTAGTAAGCTCGTGACAAGTGGTAGGATGATTTAGTAGGGGAAAACAAATTGTTTAAGTCACCACAACCATTAAATCTCATAAATTTAATAATTAGAAAATGATTTTGAAACATTGGACCATGTAACTACCCAATAAAAGAAAATAAGAAATGATTGGGGAAGTTGAAGGGTCTGAATGTTTCAACTACCGATAAACAAAGAGATAAAGGAAGAAAGAAAACATTGCAAAGGGGTTCAACACAGAGGAGAGTTTTCAGAAAATTTGAATTCATTTTCGCATAGGAAGAACACAAAAAGAGAAGGACAACCAGAGGAAAAAGACAATAGAAGAATAAAGAGTGGATTCGGTTGGACATTCATAGAGTACCAGAAAACAAATGCACCATTAGAGACATAGGAAAGAATCATCCTAGATTTCTCTAAGACATAGTATGTTTGTAATAAAATTTCTGTTTTGATTAATGAAGAAAAGTTTTGTTCTGTCCACCAATTTTATTTTTGAGTTTCTTTTTCTGTAGAAGTAAATTCCTTGTGATATTTTTTAATGGTTAATTTCTGTTACAAATTAGTACGTTGTTGATGTGCCCTCTATGGGCAGATTCTTGGTTTTTTGTAGGGATAAATCATAAAAACTAAGGTGATTGCATTATGTCTTCTCCCCACTCGAGCATCTCCTCAATAACAATAAGTAGCACCTTTAAACAAATATGCTCTCCTACAGAAGGCTCTAAGTTCATGAAACATTTGGTGAGCACCTCAAGTAGTTTAATTTTGGACAACATTCGTGAAGAGATTCATGCATGATAAGGATAAGCGTTTGGATTCTATCAATGCCAATAATCTTATCATTTCTGCAGATATCATTGTAGATTATTTGATGAAAGATTTGGTGGAGATGATTAATCACTAGAATAACTAGTTTGCAAAAACAATTAGTACAAAAAAAACATATATTGAATGCTTCTGAAAAGTTCATAAAAAAAATCCTATATGCCAAATTCAAAGGGCTAAATGCCCCAAATTGCAACAAACCACTGCCACTTGCCTCACATGCCTAGAAAAATAGGTAAACATTGTTATATTGTGATATTGCATATTTGAATAGTTGCATTGACCTACTGATATGACCACTATATCTCACATGTGTGGGAAATTAAAGAAAGGAAAGGAATACGAAACCACACTACAACATCTTGTTATTATTGTTGTTTCCATTATTGTAAAAAAATTGTTTGAATATTTCAACCATGGAAATCAAAGCATCCACATACGTCTTCTCAAGGTCTCGGGGATCATTCCCATTTATTGATGAGAATTTTAACAAGAATTCATTTTTTTTTCTCATGATGATCATCATCTTCTCCGACCATGAATATAAAAAGATGGATTCTAGACAAAAGTCCCTTGCCATTTTTTCACGGACTTGTCTTCTCTGATCTCTATAATTTTTCCCTGCCTCCACCACTAGTGATTTAGAATCGATTCTATCATAGTACCCTAGAGACAAAAATAAGTATGCCGTGATCCACCTAATAAATTCTAGTTTGGTAGAACAAATAGATGGCTAATCTCTAATGCAAAATCCTGGGTCTATTTCCACAATTCTTCCCAAAGTAGTATAATAATTCAATTTCAAAGGATTAGACCTAACAAACTTGAAACATATTCTCATATCTCTTATCCATAAAATGAACCAAGGTTTCTAAGTACTTATTTGGATCAAAATAATAAGCCCACATGCTTTGCCCCATCCCATCTTGTCATTCTTAATGAAGGAGAGATCCCGCAAGTTCAATTGAAAGACATGGTAACATATCCTATTAATGAATTGTAAGCACATGCTATCATTGCCACTTGTCTAGGTAGACTACTCTCAAGGAGGATTAAAACTTAATTATACATATTTTTTTTATAATTAGAAATCCTTGCCAAATAAAGTTGTCGAAATTTTAAAATTAAAACAAAACTTATTAATGGACAAATATTTGTCATTGATTAATTAAAAGATTAAATATTTTTTTATATTATTTTATTAAATTAACTTAAAACATAATAAATATATTATAAATATCATTTACAAAATAATAATATTATAAATATTATTTACAAAAACCTATCTAGATAAAAGTTGTCCCTATAAAAGCTTAGAACAAGATATTTACAGTTTGAGAAATGAAGGTAGTATCCTCTTGCTGGGAGACTTTAATGCTAGAACTACAACTAATCAAGATATTATCTTAATAAATGATTCCAAGCCTAATCCTTTGTGGCTAGAAGAGGACCTTGTTTTAGCTGACAGATACAAGAGAAATTCAAAAGACTTAATCGATAATTTATATGGTCTAATAAAGCTTTGCAGTTCTCAAGATTTAATCATTTGAAATGGTCTAATGAAGTGGCCAAAATATAACTAGATGACTTGTGTCCATGGGATGGGTAGCAGTGTTGTGGACTCTGTGATATTAGATATCCCTGTTTACAACCAAATAATGAATTTTGACCTTTTAAATGGTCATGACTTTGAATCTGATCATAGACCTTTAACCTTAACTCTAAACTTTATCATGCACGAAACCCCCTTGAATATAACTCTAGTAACCAAAGGCATCTGCCTTTTGACAAAAATAAATCTCATCTCCTTTTAAAGGACTTAAACACTAATTTAAATCTTATATCATATAAAAACAATTTTGAAGACATCTATCAAAATTTTAAAACAACCCTCTCTACCCCCATAAAAAAATTCTCTATCGAAGTGTTGTTTAAAAAGAAGAATATAATTTCTAACCCCTGGTATGATAATGAGTGTAAACTTGTGAAAAAATACATTAGGGATTCCTGTAATGAGTCTTTGAAATATGATGAGATTAATAGATACAAATCCCTAATTAAAAGAGAAAAAAAAAACACTGTATAAATAGAAAGAAAGTGAATCTTTTTCACCTTTCTAAGCTAGATCCAAAGAAATTTTGGAGGAAAATTATGACTCCAAAAACTAAATAAAATGTTATGATTCCCCTGACAGATTGGAATTCCTACCTTAAAAATATTTATGAATCCTATAAGGTCCTAGAAAAAATTCCAAAAGTTTCTACAGAAGATGATGTTTTTTCTATAGAAGACATGAAGTTTGGGGTTAAGCGACTTGAAAATGGTAAAGCTAAGGACAACAAGGGCTATCAAGCTGAAATTTTGAAAATTGGAGGGCCTATTCTAATCCCTCACATACACAAGCTCTTCAATTTAATAGTCAAGTAGGGCTTCCCTAAACCTTAGACTCAAAGCTTCATTGTACCTATTTTTAAAAGTGAGGATAAAAACAATCCATCAAATTATGTGACCATTATGATTAGCCCCATTTTATCCAAGCTATATGGAAGTATTTTGGAAAATAAGATAAGCATATGGCTAAAAATCCACAAAAAATGAACTAAAGGCCAGGTCCTTTTTAGAGGTTATCATTCAAATGTGGACCACATTATCAAACTTAATATCATTGCAGAGGAGTGTCACAAAAATAAAAACAATCTCCTTTGTTGTTTCATTGACTTTAGGAAAGATTTTTAAACTATGCCTAGGACCAACCTTTGGAATAGGTTAGAAGAGATAAAATTTCCCTCCAGGATGAGAGATGCTACTATAAGGTTGTATGAGAATGTTATTTCCAAGTTTAGGAGAACCGAGGGTTGGTAAGAAGAAACTAACTGCAATATATGAGTCAAGAAAGGTTGTCCCCTATCCCCTACCCTTTTTTACATTTACATTGACAAGTTTGAAGATTGTTTGGAAGTTGTAGGTTGTGTTGGACCAAATCTTGGTAGTATAGTAATCATCCTTCTTCTTTATGTCGATTTTATTGTTCTTATGGAAATTAATCCCCATTACCTTAGTAAGAAGCTTAGAATCCTCAAGGAAATCTGCTCTAGTACATGTATTATTGCGAACACTGACAAAATGAAGGTTATGATCATTAAATCCAACAAGATAACCTACGATATTTTGTATATGACAACAATATCTTGGAGGAAGTTCCTTTGTACAAGTATATGGGAATTGATATTCATCACAAGCTCAATTGGAAATATATCATTGAGAAAAATATAAATGGAGGGTGGAAAGCTTATTACGGGCTTGAAAGTAATTGTAAATTAATAGAACCGTGGGCATGGGATAAGAGAAATATCCTCTTCGAGACTCTTTTAACTCCTATTATCTTATATGGATGTGAATTTTGGGGATGCTGTATCTCTCGAGAATCCCAAAGAAAGATAGAGAATATATAAAATACTTTTATAACTTATAATCTTAAAATTAAGGGAAATACGCCCTATCCTATCCTTGTGATTGAAGTGATCCTTTCTCCCATTGAGAGCATAGCTATGAGTAGGTACTTAATGTACAAGAAAACGATAAACAACATGGATGACAAGAGGCTCTCCAAAATTGCTTCAGACTCTAGCCAAAATCACCAATGACTGAAGTGGGGATGGCATAGTGATGCCAAGTCTTGGCTAAATCATTGGGGAATAAAAGAAGAAGTTATTTTGCAGAATATCGCTGATATTAAAAGTATTGTACAATCTAAATTTAAAGAGAATATATGGTGGGATAAAGAATTAGAGGATAAAATAAAATTAAAATATTAGAAGGAGGTGGTTAACCCAGACCTTGTAGATCAAAACTATCTCTCTATTTTGATTAGCGTAAAAAAGAGAATCAATATTGCTAAAATAAGAACTAATTCTCATGAGCTGCATAGTGAAACTGGGCATTGGGAAATCCCCAAAACACCATGGAAATAAATAATATGTCACCTTTTTTACACCAAGAGGGTTGAATATGAAATGCACATTCTCCTAGAGTTCCATGCGTATACCCAAATTAGATCTCAATTTCAAAATATTTGTCACAATACCAACCTTCCTAACCTTCTAAGTCATAAAAAATTTAGTGATCTTGGAATGCTTCTCCTAATGATTTTCATGCATCGAAATACCATTTATGAACCTTTTGATACGACAAAATCCAATATCAATGTCTATAACCATTAGGTTTCAGTAACACTGAAAGGAAGTGAATACACGATCGATGGTGGATATGGAGATGGAGTGCTTTGCAGAAACCCTAGTTTGTCATTGTTGTCCCTGGTAGGATTTTCTGTGGTTGGTCTTGGCATTTTCTGCAGGGAACCATAGCTAGAGTGACAGTGGAGGAAACCACCTTGCATACCCGTGGATGACTATGGAGGAGTTTGAGGACCAAGTAGACTACACACCTGACTTGCTGGAGGGATAAAACATATGGAAGTCGTCAGTTGGAAATCGCCATTAACCTAGGTATGATCATTTTATTCCCATTTCGATGATGGAGGGGAGACAGATGGTTTGGGATTTGTCTCCTTAGGGTTTGTCTAGTATGGAGGGAACTTTTTTTTTTGCAGATCTGTCCACTTGGGTTGTTGGACCCATGAGTCTTGGGCTCAGAGTTAGGTTTGGGTTGGTCTGATCTGATTATGGTCTTAGGAGGCCAGGGTTTCCCTTTCTATGAAAACCCTTATGCTTTATTAGGTCTTGCTTCTCTGATTCCGTCTCTTTGGCCAAAATATGGAGTGGGTATATGTTCATAAAATTTCAGAGATGTACGAGCCATATATTTTGGTTTTCTAGGGTCACTCCCACTAGTATATATTTTTTGGGGAGACTCGTTGGTTTTCTTTTCTATAATTGAGGCGATCTCGAGTCCATCTCTTGTTATCGATGAACTCCTGTATCTGAAAACCTTTGTTGATTCTATGCTTGTTTTTTCAACACCCATATATAGAGACACATGAGGTCTGGGCCGAAAATAATCTGTAAACCTTACTATAGGGATCCCGACACTAGAAGGAAGAAGATCCTCCTCCTCCTAGCAATCCTCAAGTCGACGAAAAAACAAGTGTGTCAAGAATAGAGGAAAAGCAAAAATGATTCTTAGGGTTGATATTTCAGAGGCATAGGTTTTGGATATGGCATATCCAAAACTGGTGGGTGTAGCTCATGGATTCCATTTCAACATCGAGTTATTAAAGGAATGGATAGACCGATCTTGGGATCCAGACCTTGGGAAGGCTCCTTCTGTACAAACCCTAAACCAGGGTTGGTTCTTCTTTAAGTTCAGGATGACAACTAAGGCATATTGGGTTCTTTGGTGGACTTAGAGAATTGAATCCACTTTGATCATTCTCAAAAAATGGTCTCCTCTTTTTGAAACAAAGTAGGAGTGAATGGATGTAGCTTTGATTTGGGTTAGACTACCAAGGTTTACTATGGAGTTCTAGACAAAGAAAATATTCTCATATCTAGAAAAAAATTTGGGGGATTTTTTAGATGTGGATATGTCCTTCATGGATACTAGAGAGATGGAAATGACTAGGATTCTAGTATCCTTGGAAATTCAGGAGTGACTGATCGAAGAATTGGAACTAATCTCTGGGGAGAAGTTCCTCAAACAAAAACTTGATTATGAAGGAGTCCCATTTCGATGCAGAATATGCCATCAATATGGGCATATCGCAAAACAATGAAGTCTACCCCTCCATGAGTGACTTTAAGGGTCATGCTAAACATCCTCAAAGAATCAACTAATGTCGCAAAGGGAAGAAATATATAAAAATTTAGTGGAGGGACAGGTGGAATCTACTTATCTTGCTTCACATGGCCATTCAAAAGGAGAAATAAAAATTGGGACAAGCTTGCCCATCGAAAAGGAAGAGGTAGGATATAGTGCCCCTACTTGTTCGGAAAGCTCTCAAGCCAAGTAGATTCAAAGGATATCATCGAATCATATGGGTAAGCAATCCATTCCTCTCCCTACCATTAACATTTTAACAAATTATTTATCGCTTTTAGGTAAATATTGGGTGGGATCTTTGAATTTTTTTTCCTTTCCTTTTGAGGGTTTCCAGTCTTTCTCTCCAAATTTTAGTTCCACACTCGCTCTTTTATCCTTAGCCCTTCCCCAAAAGTTTTCTTCTAATGCCAAATTATGTGAAACTTCTTGTTCCTCGATGGAATTAGAGGACAAGGCCATTACCTTCAAACTGAGGAAGAGATCCATTCCTTCTTCATCATCCATTTCCCTTCCTAAAATCCTAAAGGCCTTGGTATTAACCTTATTCCACCCAATGGGGGTTCGGGGAGGGGGAGAAAATATCTTCTTTCAAAGGCCCAGAAACAAGCCCTTATTGATTTGGACACTGGTAAGAAGTTAACTATAAATGGGGCACTTAGAGCACCGAAAACCCTGGGCAGGGTTCCACCATGAAACTGTTTTCCTTTAATTGTCAGGATGTGGCGAGCCCATCCAAAAAATTATTCCTAAAATGGCCAGTGGACTCCAACCAACCTGATATCATTTTTTTTTTCCAGGAAACCATGGGGTTGAGTGTAGAGGTATCTGATCTTCTTGAATCCTTATTAACAAATTGTATCTTTTCAAGTGTGGATGCTAGAGGTCGTTCTGGGGGACTCACCCTAGGATGGAACAAAAAAATGGTGAAATTACAAAATATGTCGGGCTTCAAGTCTGGCCTAGGAGTTGATATATTTTTGTCAAACTTGGGGATATCATTCAGAATGACAAAAATAAATGGGCCTTATAAATATCGTGTCCAGTATTGGGAAAATATGGTAGGAAAATCCTTTCTCACTTTGGATACCCTGATTATGGGGGGAGATTTAATTTTTTTTCTAGGATTAGCTGAAGTTTTGGGCCCTCAAGGAATATCAAACCCTTTATCAGACTTCTTTCAAAATATACTGGAAGGAAAAGGGCTCTCATATATTTCCCGTGTACGACTCAATCCCACATGTAGGAATAAATGGGTAGGAGCATAAAGGATTGCAAAATGATTAGACCATTTTTTGGTCACAAAAAAACTACTGGATTGTCATTTTCAATTGAGGTAATGGGTGGCAGTTTGGGGGGGGGGAGGGGGGGGGGAGGGGGAATCAGATCACTATCCCATCCTCTTGGAAGTGGAAAAGGGTAGGAGGAAACTAGCTAGCCCTTTCAAATTCAATCCAGATTGGCTAAAGGAGGAAAGTTTCATCAAGCTAGTAAAGGAGCAGTGGGTTCCTTTTGATCCAAACTTAGGGGAGGTTGTTGCATTACAATTTGTGGCCAACCTAAAGAAGTTAAAGCGTGCTACTGTAGTAGGTGAAAATAAAAAACAAATTCTTGATGAATAAGAGTTAATGGATACATAGGAAACCTTAAAATCCATTTATGAGTCATAGGATGGGGGTTTTACAACTCTAGAGACAAAAGAGGCACTATCTTGGATGGAACAAAGGAAGAGAAAATTCTTGGAGGAAAAGGAGATAGCATGGCGACTAAAAAGTTAGGCCATTTGGATGGAGAAAGGCAATGAAAACACAATTTTTTTTTAGGCATATGAAAAAGGGATAAATTTATCAAATACCATTTGGAGTCTGAAAGACAATCAATGGAGGGAAGTTTCATCTTTCGAAAGATTGGCCCAGTTGGGGAAAATTGTTTCCAATCTCTCTTCTAGGGTGACAGTCGGTCTTCAATCACATAAATTTTCAGGATGACATGTTTTTTCCCTCCATTTGTTGATGATGAGGGAAATAGGACTTTAATACAAGAAGTTTCAGAAGAAGAACTCAAGGAGGTTATATGTAGTTTTTGAAAGTCAAGAGTCCAAGGCCTGACGGATGGCCGATCGAATTATTTTTAGGGTTCTTTGAATGGGTAGGCCCAAATATTATAAAGGTGGTGGAGGAATAAAGGAGAGAGGGTCATCTGAATGCACTAATAAATACCACATTCATAGCCTTAATTCAAAATTGGATTCCCCTTAGTCCTCTGAGGAGTTCCTTCCAATATCCTTGTGAAATTGTATCTACAAAATAGTGGAAAAGGTCATTTCTCAAAGATTAAAGCCTATCCTCTCATATTCCATCTCAAGTGAGAAATTCAGTTTCTTGGAAGGAAGGTAGATCCATGAAGCCATAGGTGTGGGACAAGAAGGATTGCATAGAATAAAGACAAGAATATTAAAGGGAACTATGGTGAAGATTAACTTATCAAAAGCATATGACATGGTCAGTTGGATCTATATTCGACTGCTACTTACACATGTAGGTTTTGAATTCCCATTCATAAATTGGGTTATGAGTTGCATTACAACCACCACCTTTGAATTCCTTATAAATGGAGAAACCTCCCCTTTCTTTCATGCGGGAAGAGGGATAATGCAGGGTTTTCCTCTCTCCCCGTTGCTTTTCCTCCTTGTGGTAGAAGGTATCAATCAATATTTGGTTGATACAAAATCTCATGGCATGTTTAGGGGTATCCCCATCTCCCCTATATCATATCTCTCTCATCTCCTTTTTGTGGATGATGTTCTAATTTTTTGTGATGGACAAAGGGGTGATGCATAAACTCTTTCCAACATTTTGGATCTCTTCTCCAGGGCGAAGGGGATGCAAATTAATGAACACAAAAGTACAATATCAATCTACAATATGGAAGATGAGGAGATGGAATTTTATTAGTCCCTTTTTTCCTTTGAATTAAAGGATATTAATTTAGGATTTGAGCTGAAGCCAAATTGCTATAAAAAGTTGGATTGGACTTGGCTGATAGAAAAATTGGAGAAAAGACTAAAGGCATGGAGTTTCAGGTGGTTATCCAAAGGAGGTTGTATAGTTCTTGTCAAATCAGTTCTGGAAGCCATTCTAGTATATTGGATGTCATTATCCTGGATCCCAAAAGTGGTGCTTGATAAGATTTAGAGAATTTGCTTCAAATTTCTATGGGCCAGATCACAAGACAAAATTTTCTTTCCTTGGGTAAAATGGGAGGTGTTGAAAATTCCTAAATCTATGGGTGGATGGGGCTTCAAAAATATATTCCTATTTTCAAAATCACTTGCAACAAAGTCGGTTTAGAGGCTGATTTCTTCATGCAACCTGTGGACTGTTCAATTTTTGTATGAGATGATATTGTATATTTGAGATATTATTACAATGATGAGTGTTCCATATATAGAGAACATATGGTTACCATCCATGAAAAGTCATCCTTGGATAATAAATAACTACTTATTTATATATATATTTATACCTTGTATTATAAATATCATGTCATATATGCTCTATATATATATATATATATATATATATGGAAGAAATGTTTCCCAATGTTGTCCAAACATAACCTCCCTCTCAATGGAGACATTCATCATCATACCAACTTCAATAGCAGGTCATCCTTCATAGATCACTTTGATCAAGCAACACACACTCTCCAAGTGATTTAGTAGTCTCCATGACAATCATCTAAATCATGCCAACAATAGCTTGAGTCATCCTTCATAGTCTTTGCGATCAAGCAACACACACTTTCTCCAAGTGATTTAGTAGTCTCCATGACAATCATCTAATGGAATACACCTACTACAATGATATCCAATAGAACACGACTGTGCTGATACATAGTAGTACACAACTACTCTCTAGTGGTACAAAACCACTGATAGTAGCACAAATCTACCGTCCAGTGACACACAATCACTTCCAGTGGTACAAAACCACTGTAGTAGCACAAAACTACTTTCTAGAGACACATAGTCTCCGCCATAGTCTCACGAATATGCATGTGTCCCGTAGTCGTCATGCACTCAATGGAGTGTTACGTGACTAAAAAGAACATTCTTCCTGATCAGTTTTCCATCTATGCCACAAGAATACTATTAGTCCTTCCATATGTTTAAATCCACACCATGGGCTACAAGGACCATTCTTCTAATCATGTCACTTCATGTGTCATAGAAGAATGCCAGTCCCAGACCTTTTCTCTAATCATGTCACCAATGTGACATAGAGAAAATTTCAGTCTTGTACCAACCTCCCCAATCTGGTCACCATCCATCCCATCAGTGGTGGACCCTTCATCTTGATCAGGTCCCCATATGCGCCACAAGAGAATGTTAGTCCTGGACCATTTTCCGTAGAAAATGTCAGTCCATGATATATCAACAATCGGTCTAACTTGTACCATTCTTCACATGGATAATGTCATTCCAACAAAAAACTGACTATCCACAATGAAATAATATCAACAATACCTTTGAACCAAAGGAGTAATATCTACAAGCCCCAACTTGTCCCTGAAGTATTCAAACTTTCCTTTGGACAAGGGATTCGTCAAAATATTTGCTATCTTCTCATCGATGGAGATGTACTAGAGCTTCACTGCTCCCTTCTATACCATGTCACAGATGTAGTTGATATCCACAAGACTTGAGCTAGCTCATCCTACAAGGGGTGGAAAATCCCTTGGGTTTGATCAAGATAAGTCATCTTGGGCCATATTTGACATATAGATGTTTCTTCATGAAATCAATGTCTAAGACATATCGAGGTTCTCTCATGGAATCAATGTGTCACAAGACATATCGAGGTTTCCTCGTGAAACCAATGTCTTGGTTCCTTCATCTGACCGTATAAGGAACATCAAGATAAAGTCCATATTCCCTAGTACTCATCCATATAGGACCTTTCATGGAGAATGTCTCATGATGCTACTTCAAACATATCTAGGACACATTGAGGTTTCCTCATGGAACCAATGTCGCCCAATACATATTGAGGTTTCCTAGTGAAACCAATGTCTTGGTTCCTTCATTTGACCATATGAGACACATCAGGATGAAGTCTACATTCCCCCATACTAGTCCACACAGAACCCTTTGGGGAGAATGTATCATGATGCTGCGTCAAACATCTCTAGGACACATCGAGGTTCCCTCATGGAACCAATGTCCCCTAAGACATATCGAGGTTTCCTCGTGAAGCCAATGTCTTGGTTCCTTCATCTGACCATCTGAGGCACATCATGATGAATTTCACAGTCTCCCCTACTAGTCCACACAGGAACCTCTGAGGATAATGTCTCATGATTCTACCTCAAACATCAACACTCTCTCTCAGTGAGGGAGAAATTCTCTACCACACCAAGCTTGTCCTGGAAGTACACAAACTTCACTTTGGACAATGGCTTGGTCATCATTTCTGCAGTATTCTCATCAGTAGAAATGAACTGAAGTCTAATAGCTCCTCCTCTAATGGAAACACCTCTCTCATGCTTCAACTTGACACAAATTATACTTGCAGATTTCAGTAGTTTCCACAACTTTCAGTAAGCATATTGGCTATCATTTGCTTTATAATTTGATTGCCAATTTCCTGTATTTTTCCAACAATTTTGAAGAGAGAGGCCCTATTGCAATGAATTTTCACTTCATGGCTTCACAATAATCTACCAAGATCTTGCAAATCCCTCGAATCCATCTGATAATCAACAATCTCATATATATATATATATATATATATATATAGAGAGAGAGAGAGAGAGAGAGAGAGAGAGAGAGAGAGGGTATCCCATTTATTTCAAGAATCGAATGAAGTTCCAAGACCTGTGAGAGATTATGAAAAAGAAAAAGCAGATTCAAAATATGGTGCATTGTCTCCTCAACAATGTACGTGGACTGCATTAGGGAATCGTATCCTACCACCCTAACATATTTGGCCACGACATGACAAATTTCTAGGTAAGGATTTCTGATGCAGAGTGCCACAATTATGAAGATACCGTCTCCAACCAACAAGCTATATCTTCACATGAATAATTATAGGGTTTTGGCATTCCCTGTGATCAAAACATGTGGTCACTTTTCATAGTTATCGAAGAAATAACATGGTTGACTGTTTCCTTCAAAAGAGAGAGAGAGAAGAGATCATCCACAAGATTTTCAAGATCAACTCTGTGAGTTGCTTCTTCTATTCATTTCCCTTCCATTTCCCTGAGAAAAAAAATTGTATCCTCCTCTCAATTTGACTCCTGCTAGCATCACCATCAACAATCATTTGTATGCAGAGTTTGTATCCGACAACTCTTAGTGGGTCATCCATGTAGCAACAAATTCACCTTTCCCATGAGGAGTTCTCTCTAATGCATAACCTTATGTCAACACTCTAGCATAGTACATCCACTATTGCAATGATGAAGAAACATATCTATATATGCAGATTGCTTATTGCACTATATACATCCTTCTCTATATATGCACGTAGCCTCTGGTTTTCACGCACATTCCAAAACTCTTCACAAAACAAAAGATATCTCTTATTTTCCCGGGCCCTTCCATGAGGGAGTCAAGCCTAGTCCTACTCTAATACCATGTTCAATTTATTGTATGAGATGATATTGTATATTCGATATATTATTACAATGATGAGTGTTCCATATATAGAGAACATATGGTGACCATCCATGAAAGGATGTGTCCCTTGGATACATACATACATACATACATACATACATAC
>SNQJ01S0079627.1:56365-92238 GCA_010110895.2 Picea sitchensis | reverse complement strand
ACTTGTTTTCA
Source organism: Picea sitchensis (assembly GCA_010110895.2). Taxonomy (NCBI): domain Eukaryota; kingdom Viridiplantae; phylum Streptophyta; class Pinopsida; order Pinales; family Pinaceae; genus Picea; species Picea sitchensis. Next base: position 92,227 of record SNQJ01S0079627.1, on the reverse strand, counting down.
CAACTGTTCTTTAAGCCTATGACTTTGTTAAACAATCTAGAGTTCTTAGGGTGAGAAAAGTGTTCCTGCTTTTCTCCTTCCTTGCTTATGCAATCTACTTCTTATTGTTATCTTCCTGCTCTTTTCCTTGATTATCCTTGGTTAGGCTCGCCCTAACTCTTAGGATACATCAACATGCTTTAATAGAAAACCTTTTGTTCATAATTAGCCATGACCTTGTGCACACTGCACATTACCATTCAGTTATTAGAATGGTCTATAGTCGTGGGTTAGTTTTCCACTCATATATTTTGTTTTAGAATGTAATCCAATATTCTTATATAAATAGACTTGTAGCCCACTGCTCAATTCTCAATAGTCATTAAGGTGGTGACTCCGTTCTCCTGACATAGTCTTCACATAGTTCTTCGACATGGAACTCCTTCAGCATGCAACTTCCTTATTTCATATCCTTCTCTATCTATGATGGCCTCAACCTTGAGTTAGCTTCGGTTGTTTACCAAATATTCCATAAGGAATAGAAACATGCATCTTTGTTATGAATCCAGATTATTTGTCCACACATATTCCTTATTTTTCTAACTTACGTCCATGATACACTTAACCACATGCATAATCATAAATCATTTAACTTATGATTGTTCACACTTGTTCTCATGTAGTCCTCAAAGGCTTAATCATGTTGCCTTTTGTCATGACAACAAAGAATCCTTGCTAATTTACTCTTTCATCTGTTTATACTATCCTTTCTCGATGGAATGGAACACATTCCCCTCAAGATATCATTCAAAACCAATATTTCATGACTCATAATAGAGTCGTCCATGCATCCATGGTATTCATTCAATCTTGGCAAGTGTAATTCTTGCCTTACATATCACTCATCAAGGAAACCATATTGTGCCTTTAGTATACATATATTCTTACATCATACATGTGCATCACTTGCACATTTAATATCATTCATACCTAGTTGGTATTAATACCATGCTTCATATCAAGAATCTTCATAATGCATTAAATCCATGCACTCAAGCCTATACACACCTAGCCCAAACATACATCATGCAAGATCATTGCTTTCACCCTTTCCATGTCATACATGCACATGGACATATCGGACTTCCAGATCCTTTTTCCAAGGATCTTACTGCCATTCTCAGGACAAGTTCCATAGAGATACTCAACAATGAGCTTCCCTCTCATTAGGGAGCTTGTAGTCATTCACATGCTATCCACATGGAATTTGAATCAAACATAGTCATACATATGTTCCCTTTCTATATGATAACAACTAGTAAGAGAACACTCTTTCCTCAACCTCCATAGAATATTACCCAACTTATAAATACAATCTAGGTAATTAAAACCATGCCTAAGGTAACCAAATAAGCCAATTTGGTTTCCAACTGGTCTTGGTCAACATACCCTTTCAATAAAGGAAATCCTTTTTAATTTCTTAGTGGGTTACCCCAACAACCATTTTCATTCAGGTTGTTAACTCCCCTACTATTATGAGGTCATTATTGATCAATACAAAACAACAACAGGTCTTACACTACCACTAACCATAGGTTTAACTGATTCTATTAGCATGTTATATTCGAGAAACCATCATCGTATGCATCACAACATGTTCTCATCTTGCATTTTCATGCTTAGACAAGTACTCACGCCAATACACATTTTGTTCAACGATGAGCTCATAATCTGGCTTATATACCCATTTCACTTTTTCCATTTATGTGAATTAGAAACAATCTCAACTCCTCTTTATCTCGCTTAAATAGATTATCCTTGCTATAGGTTTCAACCATTATAGGTCAAGTAAATTGACCCTACACATTTTAATCAATCCTCTTGGTCATGCGGAGTTATATATAGATGGTTTAGTCTTTTATACAAATGACCATCATAAATGTCAGATGCTCCAACTACCCATGCTTAGAGGCAGTATTACAAACACTAGTGTATCTATTCTTCGGGCTTAAGCTGCCCTTGACAAGACCCTTCCATTATCAACCATTCACGTTTAGGTCTTATCCTAAGTGCTTATCATCACATTCCTAATTCTGTAGGGACATCCATTAATGCAACAAGTCAACACTTCTAATCCTTCTGTTGCTGTCATCATGCTAAGATTTATGCTGTAAAAATTTGAAAACAACAAAAGAGTTCCAATCAATAGTCCTTCTCCTCAAGGAGTCAATGCACATAATAAAATTTTTCCCAAAGGTAGAATTACCTTTCAACACACTCCTCTTTTCCTTATTAAACTAGTCTTACGATTGTTCTCCAACCTATTTAGGCTGGTGTATGAATCATGCTTTGCTAGATAGGATAGGGCAGGGTTCACTGTCCCTTAAATTTTTCTGAGAAGGAAACTCGCTTGACTCTTTCATGAGCCCAAGTAGGCCAAGTGTTGTTGCTATGCTCCGATACCAATTTATAACACACCCGACCCCTAGGTACCCTTTCTAGGGATGGGGAACCATAATTTTGTTTTATTGATCCATCTCAGATCTTAGTTCCGCTATCTCCATCGATTTATGCTCGCCATGAGCTTTCTAATGACTATCACCATGCTCGAATCTGAGTTTAACAGACTCCTTCCCCCAGGAGACTCAAAACAACTAGGAATGTTGACATATTGTTGGGCCCCAACAACTCCCCCTAAATTTTACAAAATTTAAAGGGCCCCCATTAGAGTCAACTTTTTCGAATAGTCCCAGACCTTGGCTTGCTTTGAGATAGACTTAAGACATTCACCATAGTATGAGACATTCATTAAAAAGTTATGTTATTGTAAAGACAAAACACGAGTGTTGTTTCTTTTGATTTTTTAATGCAAGATCTTATTGGTCAACATTTTCTAAATATTATAAAGACAACATTTCATGATTTCGAATCTATCACTTGATAAACTTCATTTGTTCAAAGGTATCATACAAAATTATTTGATCTAAAAAAGGGTTACCATCACGAAAATTAGCATTCATTTCTTTTATCTCTCTAACTGTATGTTATTCCTTTGTGAATTATTGTGGGATTAATGTTTATGTTGTCAATTATTCTTCTTTTATTGGTTGTCTTGGGTCTTGTTGAAAAGTCAACAAGGAATGTGTGTCTAATTTATTTTTCCCTTAAATAAATTTGACAATAAATATCAATATATTATCTCATAATTACTTAAAAATAGTTAACTAAAATGGAAAATCAGTTAGCTATAGGAAATTCGAGTTCAAAGGTTGTCTGGTGGGACATCCAAGTCTAATTAGTTGTAACTGAGTGATTCGAAGTTGTAACAGAGTTGGATGTGTAGTTATGTGAGTTATGAAGTAGTTTAACTCAGTTAAGTGAGTTAAGATCAGTTGTACTAGTTGTAACTGAACTTACACTAGTGAGAGATCAATGAATTAATTCACAATTAGTGATCTCACATGCAACTGAAGATTTACCACTGTTAACTACATGCATGTCAGATCCAGTGGAGACCCAGTTGAGATAACATGTGAAAGGGGCAATTTGGCTATAAGTTATGATTTAAGTGAAGTGCACTCTTGAAATCACACACACAGTGGATGTTCCCATGAGGAATGCGCAGCCTAGGCAAGAGGAATACGAATTCATTTGTAGGTTTTCCATTAGCAGGGATTGCGTAGAGGAGGTAGGTCGTCTGGGAGCAGTAAATTGGCACATGAATTTGTCCATTTTTGTATGACAGTGTGAGATGATTGTATATTGTACTGAGAGCTCTTAGATTAGAGTTTTGTATGAGATTGTTTCATGATCCATGATATAAACATAATATATGATAGTGGGGTTTTTAGCTTTATGCTTTCCCGGTAAAAACATATGTGTTATGTGTGATTGATCTTTCTTCCTGATATTGCAATTGGCGATCATGTTTTAAATTCCAAAATAATATTAGTAGAATCAATTCTATGTTTAACAGTGGCATATAATTGTTAGATCAAGAGAATCTAGGAACTACATAATTTGTATTGAAATTTCTACATGGTATGATAGCACAAAAGATTGCAGAAGCTGAGTTTGAGATTGGATATAATTCGAATTTGCAGAAAGAGTTTCTTGCTGCTACAACTGATTCAAGAACGAAATGGATTTCAATGGATTGAGGTTTGAGTATGCACTCGAGGGCAGCTTGAACTACATTGCTTGGAAGGATAGGATGGAGGCAGTAGTCGAAGACAATGGCTTGAAGGAATTCACTGACAAAGATGTTCCTAAGCCAGATGATGCATACACTACTGGCAAAAGAAAGTGGCAAAGGCGAGGATGATATTGTTGGAGGAAGCACGAGACCACATTTTCTCAAATCTCCATGTGAAATCCACACCATATGCAATGTGGAAGGCTTTGACAGATCTATTTCAAAACAAAAACGACAATAGGAAATTGGTGCTCAAAGATAAACTCAGGAAGATCAAGATGGAGAACGACGACTCCATTCCAAAATATCTCACGAAGTTTGACCAATATCGGGATGAGCTTGGGAGTGTGGGAATAAAAGTCATTGATGACTATTTGGTGAGCTTGGTGCTCCTAGGACTTCCCAAGAGTTGGCACAGTTATCAAGACTCTGTCAATGGAAGGGAAAAATTGCCAGTTTGGGAATGACTATGGTCAGATCTAATGCAGGAGGAGTTTAGGTGGAACACTAGAGATGGATCTTCATCAAAGCATGATGATGAATAGGATTATTCTTTGGCTTCCAAGGTAAGGAAAGAGAAGGGGAAGAAATTCCATTCAAAATCGGAGTCTAAAGGAAAGAAGCTGGATTTGTTCAAAGTGAAGTGTTTTTACTGTCACAAACATGGGCATCTCGCTACTAACTGTCCGCATAAGAAGAAGAACAAGAAGGATGTTGGAGCTGCAATTGGTGAGGCCCTTGCCTCACAATTTGAACTTGACTTTTCTTTGATCGCATGCATGGATTCAAGTGCATTGGGATCGGTGTGGTATTTGGATAGTGGAGCTTCCTTCCACATGACGGGAGATAAGGACCTTTTCAATGACTTGGAGGAGAAAGATCTCAAAATACATATAGAGATGGGCGACGATGGACAATATAGTGCGAATGGAATTGGTACCATTACCTTTCAGAGGGATTCAGGTAAACCATTTCAATTGAAATATGTTATGCATGTTCCAGGTCTGAAGAAAAACCTGGTCTCAGTGGCAATGTTGGAGGAAAGAGGCTATGATGTTGTTTTTAGCGATGGAAAAGATTTCCTGCGACATAAAACAATGGGTCAAGTCAAGAAAATAGGGATTCAAGTTAAGAATCTCTACAATCTAGAGGTAGATGGCTATGTTGCCATGATGGGAAAGGCAGAAAAAGTGGTGAGCCAGGATGGGGGCGAATTATGGCACAGGCGATTGGGCCATCTTCATCATGGAGCCTTGAAAATCATGTAGAAAATATCTATTGGACTTCCAATGGGAACACTTGCTCAGTTAGATCAATGTAAGGGTTGCACCATGGGGAAGCATGTAAAGTACACCTTTCATGAAAAGGAGAACCGTGCTTCTGTGATCCTGGAGAGAGTTCACACAGATGTGTGTGGACCATTCTCGGTTGCTTCAACAACAAAACATAAGTATTATGTTATTTTTGTTGATGCCTTTTCTTGTAAATGCTGGATCTTCTTCATGCAAAATAAGGATCAAACAATCTCAAAGTTTTGTGAGTTTAAAGCATTGGTGGAGAAAGAGTCGAGGAAGTTATTGAAATCTCTGAGGAGCGATAATGGTGGAGAATACATCTCTAATGAATTCAAAGATTTCTGCAGCAAAGAAGGAATTCGAAGAGAACTCATAATGCGTCATAACCCACAACAAAATGGGGTTGCGCAGAGGAAGAACAAAATGATCGTGGGTGCATCACGAGCGATGTTGCATGCTCAGGGCCTACCAATGCATTTCTGGGTAGAAGCATGAAATACTATGGTTTATGTGCAAAACCGTTGTCCTCATAGAGTACTTGGCATGAGTACACCTGAAGAATCTTTCACTGGTAAGAAACTTGATGTTTCTCATTTTAAGATTTTTGGCTCATCTGTTTATGTGCATGTGACCAAGGATGGCAGGAAGAATATGGAACCGACTATTGAAGTTGGGATTTTTGTGGGGTACACAGAAACACCCCATAATTATCATGTGTATTTTCCAAACAATAGAATGACTGTTGTGTGACTGGATATAAAATTTGATGAGGAGAAAGCCATGCGGTTGTCCCTTGAGAGGGAGTTGGACTTGCATGCAGAGGAAGAACTGCTAGTTCCCAAAGATGAGTCTCAAGATGTGGATCAACCACATGAGGAGGTTCATGGAGTGTCGGAATCCACTCAAGAAGAGCCATCCATCAGAAATGGTAGAAAGCGCACCACGAAAGCTGATAGATTGAGACTAGATGCTGCACAAAATGTAGGAGCCCCTACTTCACAACACAGATAGAGATAGTCTCCTGATCAATTTACTGGATACATGGCTCCCATGAGCAAATGTATTGTTACTGAACCATATTCCTTTCAGGAAGTAATGTAGGAGCCCACATGGGTATATGAAATGGTGGAGGAGTATGAATCCATTGTCAAAAATAATGCATGGGAAATTGTCCCAAGACTGGTCGAAAAATCAGTGGTAGGTTCGAGATGGATCTACAAGGTAAAGAAAGATGCTGATGGGAGTGTGGATAAATACAAGGCTAGGTTTGTGGCCTGAGGATTCTCACAGATTGATGGGATAGATTATGGTGAGACCGTTTCACCTATCGCAAGGTACTCTTCCATAAGATCCATCCTTACACTCTCAATGCATATGGGATGGCGCATTCATCAGATGGATGTAAAAACTATGTTTCTCAATGGGATCATTGAGGAAGAAGTGTACATTGAGTAGCCATAAGGTTTTGAGATCTTTGACAGGGAGTCACATGTGTACAGACTCAAGAGAGCGATGTATGGGCTAAAGCAAGCACCTCGTGCTTGGTACACTCAGATAGAAAACTATTTCACCGGACTGGGCTTCACCAAAGTGAAGCGGATGCAAACCTATACCAAATTGTGGTGGAGGGTAAGCTTTTAATAATTGTTCTTTATGTTGATGATTTAATACTGATGGTGATGAGAAGTTGATACACTCATGCAAGGAGGACCTTGCAAAGGAGTTCGAGATGAAGGATTTGGGCCTCCTTCATTATTTCCTTGGATTGGAAATATGGCAGCGAGATGGTGATATTTTTGTGTCTCAAGGAAAGTATGCAAGGGAGATACTGGGTAAGTTTCACATGGAGGGCTGCAAACCCATGGATACTCTTCCAGGAAATTGGAGGAAAGTGGACGCTACTTCTGGACAAGTAGTGGATGCTACTGTCTATCGACAATTAGTGGGTTCGCTAATGTATTTAGTGAACACAAGACCATACATTTTCTATGCAGTTAACCAACTGAGTCAAACAATGGTTAAGCCTACCAAGATCTTTTGGAAGGTGGGAATGCATGTTCTGAGATACCTAAGGGGCACATTTGAGTATGGATTATGGTACATACAGACGAATGAGGTGAAGTTGCATGGCTTCATGGATGCAAATTGGGTGGGTAGCCTAACGAATAGAAAGAGCACATCAGGGGGGATCTTTAGTATCAGATCTACAACTGTTTCTTGGTATAGCAGGAAGCAGAGATCCATGGCACTCAGTTCAGTGGAAGCGGAATGCATGGCAGTGAGTCAAGTGCATGTGAGGCTATCTAGATGAGAAAGATCTTGGTTTGTTTGGTTCTCATTTAGATCCAACAATGATTCATTGTGATAATCAGAGTTGCATTAAACTCTCCATTAATCTTGTGTTTCATGATAGATCTAATCATATAGATATCCGATATCATCATCTCAGAGATTGTGTGCAATGGAAGATCATGTTGCTTTAGTACATTCCTATGGAAGATCAAGATGCAGACATTTTGATGAAGGCTCTCACTAGGACAAAATTCGAATACCATAGAGACAGGATTGGGGTGAAGGATAATCCCTTTCTTGTTGAGAGGGAGTGTTGAAAAGTCAACAAGAAATGTGTGTCTAATTTATTTTTCCCTTAAATAAATTGGACAATAAATATCAATCTATTATCTCATAGTTACTTGAAAATAGTTAACTGAAATGGAAAATCAGTTAGCTATATGAAATTCGAGTTCAAAGGTTGACTGGTGGGACATCCAAGTCAAATTAGTTGTAATTGAGTGATTCAAAGTTGTAAGAGAGTTGGATGTGTAGTTATGTGAGTTGTGAAGTAGTTTAACTCAGTTAAGTGAGTTAAGCTCGGTTGTACTAGTTGTAACTAAACTTACACTAGTGAGAGACCAATGAATTAATTCACAATCAATGATCTCACATGCAACTAAATATTTACCACTGTTAACTACATGCATGTCAGATCCAATGGAGACCCAGTTGAGATAACATGTGAAAGGGACAATTTGGCTATCAGTTGTGATTTGAGTGAAGTGCAGTGATGCAATCACACACACAATGGATGTGCCCATGAGGAATGCGCAACCTAGGCAAGAGGAATACAAATTCATTTGCAGGTTTTCCATTAGCAGGGATTGCGTAGAGGAGGCAGGCTATTTGGGAGCAGTAAATTGGCACATGAATTTGTCAATTTTTGTATGATAGTGTGAGACAATTGTATATTGTAATGAGATCTCTTGGATTAGAGTTTTGTATGAGATTGTTTCATGATCCATGATATAAACATAATATTTGTTAGTGGGGTTTTTATCTTTATGCTTCCCCGGTAAAAACATTTGTGTTATGTGTGATTGATCTTTCTTATTGATATTGCAATTGGCGATCGTGTTTTAAATTCCACAAGAATATTAGTAGAAGCGATCCTGTATTTAACAGTGACATATAATTTTTACATCAGAAGAATCTAGGAAATACATAATTTTTATTGAAATTTCTACAAGTCTGTCCTATGTTTAAAGTTATTTTCATAGTCTGGAGTTGAATTAATGAAAAGGTAAAATTGCTAATAAATACACAACTTTCAATTGCCACGTATGGATCATGGTATGATTACGTTCCATATTGGTGAGTTATCAACGTATCTTTCCAATGCATGGTTCTTAATGGTACCTGCAAGCTTAAGGCTCATTGAAATTTAAAAGGCATTAACATGACCTCTGTTTTAAGCATTTGATAATGGGAACAACAATGTGGAACAACGATTCTTGGTCATCGTGTTTCGAATTAGTCATCATACCAACTCTATCGCATTTCATAACATAGCCTAAAATTGATTGTTGGAATGTTTTCTTTAATTGAATTATAATTGAAATGTTTTTATTTTAGATTTAGTTTTAATTTATTTTATAAATTGTTTGTAGTTTTCTTTAGTTTTTTGTTTTTAGTAGCTACATAATCATAACTACTCTTAAAATGTTTGAGTTTTATTTATTTATTTTGATTTTATGAATTTCAGGTGTTGATTCTTTGACATGGAGTGAGATTGTGACATGATTCTTATAACCAAATGCATGCAACAAGATTCTAGAAACCTACAGACCATTACCAACAGTCTGGATGGCTTGGGCACGATAAGAACTGAGAAACTATTTTCGGATGCGATTTTTGGCAAAATGAAGAAGCATCTGTAAAAAATAAAACATGGGTTTTGTTCACAACATCCCCAAATATGCTACTCCTGAGGATTTTCTCCAAACTGTGTGTGGTTTGGGAGATATATGTGGTTCTTTCAAGGGTAGGTTTTTGTTGTGGCCATTGCCCAACGACACCCAGACTGATAAACCAGTTAGAAAACATATCAGATCAAGATATCTTTAGATGGTTCCATGTAAAAAAAACCCTCTCTGATCATATATTCATCCAAGAATGTATTAAGGACAATCTCTTGGATATTAATGGGGATTTGACAAACCATTTTTGGGGAAATTGGTTTAGATTTTCCCCATTGATTTTTCTTGTATAAATATTAGGGTTGAAGATAGATTTTGGTGTGCGATGGTGGAGTAACAGATGGTGAAAATTTTGCGAGATGGACTATTGAATATTTTATTGGAGAATATATAATCATGCTTTAACTAAGGCTTTCGTCTTGTAATTTAAAAAGTTTAGTTTTCATTATAATATTTTGATATTATGGTTCATATTCTTCAAAGTAATTGATTATGAATTGATTTAAATTAGCTTTAGTCTATTTGATCAATGAATGGCTAATTATTATCATATATACATTAATTCTTTCAATCATTTAATAGTCCATGATTCCAAATTGTATAGTTTCAAGTGGTTCTATCATTTTGATGCAAATCTTGAAATGTATTGAATTTCTTCATATACTTTGAGTCTACATCGATCTATTTTCCCAATAGAAATTTATTTCTTTTTGTAAATGGCCATTTATATCCTCACCTGAGATTAGCAATACTAAACTTGTTCTTCCTGTATTATGAATGAGATCTGAATTGTCAAAGTGAAGTGAATTTCTCTTGGCATTTCCATAATCTTAGAATTATACAATTGTATGCTATAGATTTATCTTAACAAGTAGGTTGTAGGAGCAGATTGACATAGGAAGACACAACCACAATTTTTCTTTAAATATTGGCCAATTATAGGTTAATGATTTTCTTTTTGTTTTGATTGATATTTTGAGAATGTAAATTAACATTTAAGCTTAAATACATTTTTTATTTAATTTAAAACATTATTATTTACATTCATTTATTTTCCGCACATGAACTAGATTCACAAGTATGGGACTTTCCTTCCCATACTAGTTTAGCTCACACATGCAATTGGTATTCCTTATGGGCTTACAACACTGGCATATCCAAGACCCTTTTTCCTCCTGCAACTTCAACATTCCTCAGCTAAACAAATTGTTAGTTTTCATGCACATTATAATTTCAAACGATGCATTCTAACAGTCCAAGTCATTTTCATCTATTCAAGGGTACAAAGAAAAAGGGAAGTATTATTATTTATGTAAGCATCCTTTCAACATACTAAATTTTCCAAATTCAATTCAAATATTAAATGACTTTAATCATTGTGCCAATATTCATGGCCACATTCATATCCAATACACCCTTGCATTGATTTTCAAGCTTCCACACTTGGTGACAAGAAATCTGCTATGGTGTGTTGGAGTTTAACCAACCTCTTCACCATATGGATTATTCCTTCTCATTCACTCTTATAGTAGGGCTATGCTCCCTGCTACAGAATGATCACGATCCCAAATCAACACACATGAAACTATATGTTTCTCTTGAATGCACCCAAGCATTCTTCCTTCATTAGTAACCAGGGTGCCAACACTCATGGCCACCCAATTTTATCTTTTCTTTAACACCTATACAATGTAAGTAAAGTATTGGAAGGCCCTCCTTCCTCAATGGAAAATCTGTTGTCCGTCCTTTACGAAAACCTTCATTTCCTCGAAGCAATTCCATGCAATGTGCTAACTATGAGAACCTTTATTCCCCAATCTCCCTAGATTGGTAATTGTACCTATGGTACTCTTTACTCTTACATTTTATTGCAAGGATTATAACTCATCATTGACTGGCATAGACTTCCTCTCTCTATTTTTCAGATTCTTCTATCCTGAATTTTACCCCGCTTTGGTAGCAATAGCATACAACAACCACTCACAATTATTTGCATATATTTAGTATAATGAAATATTTTTAGAACGGATTCTTACCAAATTCCTTCATACCTTATGCCACATAGGTACGGACATTTTTATACATGTTCTAGCTGTTGAACCCTTTCTGATATTACTTCATTAATGGTGCTTTATGGGGACTTATAAAGCCCCTTCAAAAATCTTTTGACAACCACCTTCTCATAGTCTTCCTCAACAGTTCCAATTTCTTTTTACACATGACATAGATCATAAATATGTTAGTTGTCATGTAAAATAAAAATGCAAGTATCATAACTTTTAAATCAATAAAATAGTTTTTAGATATGTCCTAGCATATCTCTATGCACCTCATCACATTATCCTTAAGGCTTCCATGAGTGAAACACAAGCAATTCTCAACTATTTCATCAATCATACAACCATCATCATTATGGTTTCAAAACATTTACTTTAATCAACATACCATCTTTCTCGTCCCATAGAAAAACATAATATACAGTAAGAAAGGAGTTAAGGCTCTTCCCTTTTCCCCAACTCCATCTACACAGTCTAGGACCTTCAGTCCAACTGGGTTATTTTCTAAGGCCTCACTGCCTTTGTTTAATATGGATTCAACCAGGCCTATTCATTCAAACTTACTTACTTACTTATTCTCCTTTATCCACATGTACTTGTTTTCACAACTGTTCTTTAAGCCTATGACTTTGTTAAACAATCTAGAGTTCTTAGGGTGAGAAAAGTGTTCCTGCTTTTCTCCTTCCTTGCTTATGCAATCTACTTCTTATTGTTATCTTCCTGCTCTTTTCCTTGATCATCCTCGGTTCGGTGAGGCTCACTCTAACCTTTTGGATACATCAAAATGCTTTAATAGAAAACCTTTTTGTTCATAATAATTAGCCATGATCTTGTGCACAATGCACATTACCATTCAATTATCAGAATGGTCTATACTTATTGGAGTTAGTTTCCCACTCATATATTTTGTTTTAGAAATTAATCCAGGATTCTTATATAAATGAACTTGTTTAGAGTACTAATTGATTAGTATTCCCCCTACGTACATCGTTCTTGTCCTAGTGTCTCTCACGCTCTCTGGAGTCCTCCTGCATACGAATCTTCCCTATGTGTCTTCCTCCTCCGTGTGTCTTCTCATTGTCTCTATTTTCTATATATGTTTTCCCTAGATGGTTCTCATCCTATCATGTTCCTTTTGTCAGAAAGGCTTCGAGATTAGAGGCTACAGTGCACCTTGGACCACTGGTGCGGGATGAGATTATTCGGTCGGGACAATACTTCCATTCCTTGTAGAGTTGGTTGATTATCCAACCACCAGTCCTTCCTTCGATGGCAATTCCTCTCCTTAGGAAGGATCCAAATAGGGTTTATCTCAAAAGAGGGAATTTAGGTCATTTGAACTAATAAACCCTCTCCAGAGTTTCCTCATTCTTTTTCCTCAAGTGATATCATGGCCAATACTTGCAAGGATGTTCCCCAGAGAGCATTGAAATATAAATAATGCATTTACATTTTTTCCTATGCCATAGCATGGTGAATAGAATTAATGATTAATTGGTACAATTTTGGAAACAAAGGGTGCATTTACATCTACTTTCTAAATTTCAACAAGATGAATGAAATATTTCACCCATCCTCCTCACTCAGATTCAATTCCTTAGTGAGGAGAATTGAACAATAGTAAATAATGTGTCCACTTTCATATGGGGTCATTAATTTGTACCCTTTTGCCTAACCGTAAATTTGTGAGACCATGATTACCTATGATTGTAGTTAGTGAGTATGGATTAAATGGAGGTACGCTTCATGGGTTTAACTCTGGTGATTGAGTCATTGGGTAGCATGATTGTTATTATACTCTTGCCATTGGGATGCCTCTTAGGTTATAGTGGCATCCATGTACCTATCCCATATCACTTTAATGAGTAACCATTCCCAAGGTTAAAAATAAAAATAATATGGATTGAAGTATCACGTTTTATTGTTCAATAAATAGTAGCCATTTAAAAAATAATTTTGTGATACAAAATAATTTAATAAAACAATGTATCAAAATGTTATAGATCAATATATGTATCAATATTTCTTTATAAATTTGGAAACCATTTTTTGAATAAGTTGGAGGTTGATATGATATTCGTGAATTTGCACATTTGTTTTGAAAATTAAAATCAATTGATGTTCCTTTAATGATGATGATGGTTGGTTTATTTGAGATAAGGTGGTCTATTTCTTAATAGACCCTGACCCCTAAATTATACTTTTAAGGATTGGCTTATGCATTTTCGTTTCTCTTAACAACTTTGAGTCTTCTCTATCATAGCTCCCTCATCTTCTTCTCATTAAGAGCTTTCTAAGGTTGGTAAATTTGCCAAGAATTGATCTTTGGAAAGAAGCTATAGCCTCGGGTTTTTAGTTTTCCTTAGAAACATCTCTCTTCTTGTCATAGCATCCCACATAAGAGTTCTTGTTTGTACCATCTAACATACATTACCAGGTCTGATCATTGCATTAGCCTAACCTTCTGATGGGACTACTCAGCCTAGTGTCCTTTTTGTAGTGGACATCTATTTGTCCCTAATGGCATCTAACCACCTTGTTGTGATGGGACTCACAATTTGAAGATTTTTACCAAATCATGGTCTATACTCATGCCTTCCATGAATCCACCACCAACACTTAACTTCTTTTTCCTTCACAGACTCACATAATCACATACACATAATTTTGTACCTCCCCTTCCTAATTCGTTGAAGATTCTCCAACCGCCAGCCATTTTTCCATCTATGTGGGCTCATGGACTCGCGGACTTCCGTGGACTCTCATAAATGAATAATCCTTCCCTTCATAAGTCTATCTAAAGAGTCTCAAAACTTAGCCACTTTTCCATCTACACAGACTTCGGAGTGCGCGAAGTATACTTCTTCTTCCTTAGGGTTCCATTCGAAAGGTCTCAACACTTGGCCATTTTTCCATCTACACGGACTCACAAATGCATAATCCTTCCCTTCATAAGTTTGTTCAAAGAGTCTCAACACTTAGCCACTTTTCAATATACGCGGACTCGCAGACATACAATTATGTACCTCCTCTTCATAGAATCCGTTGAAGGTCTCAACATAGCCATTTTTCCGTATGTGGGATCGTGGACTCTAAACTCGTGGACGCTCATAAATGGGCCATCTTCCTTTAGCGAAGTGTTCGAGATTCCTTAACCCACTTGGCGAATTTTCCATCTCGAACGGACTCCGCGGCGATTCTGGTGTGTACCTCGCTTTTCGAGTCAAGTCGAGGTCCTCAACCGCTAGCCATTTTTTGATTTTGGCCGGTTCCGCGAGGTTGGTGGACTTGTGGACCCATTCCTCTCACCTTTCCATCCTTTAAAATAAATAGGGACCAACTCCTTATTACCTTGACCAATTACATGCCTCCCGGTGAAGCTTTCTTGGCACACATGGGCTGTGACAGTAAAGCCAGGTGTATGATGTCATCCCCTCTCATCAATATATAAAGACTTCCACACATTGATTAATGATGAGGGACACATCCATATGCGCCGATCAATGGTCGAGATATTTCAAAATTTTGGTTCGATGTTCAAGGCTAATACAGAGGTATAAGACATAGTTCACCCAAGGGCCTGTGCTATAGCCCAGCGACCAATTAAATGTTTCGATTCTCAGGCTGACACCTATCAACTTACGGACCGTTGGTGTTCCGGGTCAACATGGTACATCATGCTGATGTTACCTCTCCCTCACATATCGCTTAAAAAATACCACAATGATCTATGACAAAGGTTAATTCTCGGTTAATCCCAAAATAACTGTCCATATTAACTCAGGTACACTCTCTAAAGGCATGGTAACCTACTTCGATAAAGGGTCCAGATCTATTCACTATGTCGATCCAACAACAGTGATTCCTTCGAGCTCAAAACATGGATTTTCATTCGATTCAAGACTTAGACAATTCAAGGATTATTCTTTTGGCTCTCACCCATTTCAAATATTGACCTCATGATCTAGTTTCCGTTACGAATTTCCATATATATATATACATATTGATCATACGAGAATCATAAAATTTGATTTGTTTTTATCACCGAGAGAAAAAAAATACAAAACACTTGTATTTAGTTGTGTAGGAAATGCACCGTTCATTCCATCCTACTGTTACTTAAACGTAGGAGTTTGCAAATATAATAAGCATCATCACTTTCATAAATCAAATATGTATATGTAGAATGCAATTAAAAGCATTCAATCATGAATTTCAATTCAATTACATAGAGTCTATGAAAAACTTATCTATTACAATTGATGGCCAAGCCAATTGGCGTAGATTGTTTAGCCTTTCCACTTTAACCGTAGACTCAAATGCATTCATTTTTAACGATACATGCCCTGTTTTGAAATTCACTATGATACCACTATGGAATATCTCTTAGGTTCTCAGTAGGATTTGAAGGTTACTCTCCTTTACTCTACTCTTGGTAGATATTTTTCTATACACTAGCCGGGCCTCTTGAGGTTTGCTCCGGGTGCCTTCAACATCGGCTTCGCACCCCTCATGGCTCGGGGTTAGGTTTCCAGGTCTTCTATACTCCAAAATCCTAACTCTTCTACGGGTTCTCTCATATTCTATTACACGCCCCTGTGCATTCTTTTCAACAAATATCTTCCTCAAAGGCCTAAAATATTCTCATCCCTTCTCTCTCTATGTGTTTTTTCTTGCACGAATGACTTAGTTATGTTCTCGATCTGTCCTTCTGTTTCTTCTGTTAGAATGAAACTCATTGTAAATCCTAGGGAATCGTTGTGATCTTTCCTAATATCCTCCAGTTGACTCCTTTCCGTCCCAGTATGCACTTCCATTTCATTTGGGGTGGTTGTTTGTTCAACTACCATCCCCTCTCATTAACTGATTTGTATTGAAATCATGGCTAAGGGAAATAATTTGAATGTTTCCATTTAATATTTCCACAAGGTGGCTTGGGGTATTTTAAATTAATAGAACCTCCCCTCATTCCTCTAGTGATATCAAGGCCAATACTTCAATTCTTCACCCCCACACTTAGTTTTTGGCAATCTAAACAATAATACATTTACAATATTTGCAAGCCATTGTATGGCGATCATAAATTATGATTATTTACCTACAGACTAGGGAAGGTATGGGTGTTATGGTCCCCTCCTTAAAGGAACATTGTCCTCAATTTTCTTCTCAGCAACACATGCCGTGAATTCATCTTTCAACTACTTCAACATCATTTTCCTTTTCTTTGTCTAGTCCTTTCCTAGACTCTTGGAATTTAGAACATGCCTACAACAATTTCAACAACAAACATATTATTTACCATTTCATACCAAAACATTTTATTGTTGTTTTAGAATTAAAAGTGGAAATATTCCTGAAGTTAGCACCAGTCCTTATATGTGTAGTTCATTGATCTGCATCTATATGGCTATCTCATTAACTTGTCTCAATGCTTTCCTTGACCTTTACATTGTACATGATCAAAATCAACATGTACAAACTATTGAATTATCCCTCTTCCTTGCGGTCATTCACCCTCTAGGCCTAGGCTCAATAATCCCCTTCTCTACTACTCTGATCCCTTGGGTCATCCATATTTCCTTGCTAGGGATTTATCACACAAGAATAATTCTGAGAACTCTCGAGTCTTATAGTTGAGGTGTCCCTCACACTTGCTCTAATGAAAGTGTCCCTTTGACATGTGTCACCACAATACATCATTATATAGGGATCATGTAGTATCATGATTTCTCGTAATACTAACCAATAGCTTGTTATATGCTTTCCAACTTGAAAATACGTCCATACGTCCCTTGGGATGGATCTTTTATCTCACACAGCGTATCACAGGTAGCACATTAGTCCTTGAGATGCTATACCAGTTATCAAAATTTTCAAATGTATTTATCCCACATATTTGTAAGTCCACATTTTCATTTATTCAAAGAGAGTACCATTTCCTTTCAAATGCAATCAAACATCAAATAAATTTAATCAATGTTCCATTTTCCATGGTCACATTTACACAAAATGCACCCTTATATTGATTTTCAGATTGGCCAGCATTAGGCGCTTTGCCTTGGTGGGTTGGAACTTAGCCAAAATTTTACCACATGGTTGCTTTATAAACATTTATTATTACAATAGGACCATGTTTTCCTTCTTCAACTGATCCTTTGACCTCAGAGTGTAACATTACATGAACTAAGGGTTTCACATGAATGCATTAAAGTATTGTTTCTTCATTGGTAACCAGGGTGCAAACATCCATGGCCACCCAATTTCTCTCTACCATGCTACAATTGATGGAAGTATTGGATGGTCCTCCTTCTACATAATGGGTAGTCTATTGCACTGCTCTCTCCGCATAATCACATTTTCCTTGGTGTTACATCATTGTGCTATCTTTGAGCACTTTTGTTTCCCAATCACTCCTTGAAGGATTTGGCAATGTATTCATGTCATATATTTTTTTTCATGTGTTTTCCCAAAGGATTTCAATCATCCTCGGTTGTTAGAGGTTCACACCTCCACCATCTAGGTTCTTCTCCACAGATCATACCCTTCTTGGGTATCAATGGCATACAATATCCATTCAAATCACATGCATACAATCAAAGCATAGACTATTTTAGAAGGATTATTACCCAAATCCCAACACCTCTCATTCCACATGGATAGAAAATATGTATACATGTTCTAGTTTCCATCACCTTCTCTAGTATTACCTCTTACATGGTTCTCCTCAGGGACTTCTAAAATCCCTTTCACAATTTTATTTTATCAGCAACCTTCTTGCATTCACCTCCGTATGAGGTTGTTTACTATTGGCAATTTTCCTTCCCTAACAATTCAAATCTTTTATACACGTGACATACATCACCACATTCAAATTTCATATTAGTTTTCATGTAAAATCAAATGCATGTACCATAGCGTTGATTCCCGATTAAAACAATTTTCATATATGCCTTAGCATATCTATAAACACTCCATTACATTGTCCTCAATGTTTTCCTTGGTCTGCAACCACAATCAAATTTCAAGCTGCTGACTCTCTCAACATTTTCATGCCAAAATATCTACCTTCGTCATCATATCGGTTTCTCATCCTAGATAGTGTAATAGACAACAAGAAAGGAGTTATGATTCTCCATCAGGGAATTTTAGCCTAACTAAATTGATTTCAAAGACCTCGTGCCTTCACACACTATATCTTAACCAATCTCATTCACTTAAACATATTCAATATTGTATCTTTCAGTTACTGGTTGTACTTATTTTCAGTAGTTTCTTTTAAATCATACAACTCTATCTTATTGTTCAAAGTTTCATAGTGAGAGAAGCATTAATCACTTTCTCCTTCTTTACTTTTACAATTTATCCCTCCTAAGATCTGCTTGTTCTATCTCTTGGCAGTCTTAGTCATGTTCATCTTGACCTTATTGGATAATTCATCATGCTACATCCACAAGTTTTTTATTCACAATGAATCATGAACTTGTAGACTCTTTATTCCCAACCAGGACAGCCAGTTGGTCCTCATTCATTTTACATGTCTTGGTACTCATTACGTGATATTTTAAAATGTAATCAAGATTCTTATATAAATGGGTTTTGCAGCACTGTCCCATTCTCAACAATCATTAAGGTTATATATATGTTCTCCTGACAAATTTCTTACATAGTTTCCCCCATGAACTACTCTTCGGCATGCAACTCTCTTTTTGCATATCCAAACAGTGTTTCATGACCTCAATTCTTGAGTTAACCTCAACTTTGTCATCTCATATTCTTACCTAATATTCCATGAGGAATTATCAACATGCATCTCTATTATACATTCATATTTTGCATTCACACATGTACATTTATTCCATCAATTTTTCATTCAGCACTGTACTTTAATCACATGGCTTGACACGTGGTGTGGGTGTCCACTCCTTAGGAACACTTTATTGTTTTGTTTCCTTATCTATTGAAAATTAATTAGTTAATGATTGTTCCGCGACCATTCATATGCAGTCTTTAAAAGAATAATCATTTTTCCCTTTATAATGGAAACATATAATCCTTGCTCATTTACCTTTCCATCCATGTATGCTATGGATTTTCTTGAGGAAAGGGAACACATCCCTTGAGAGAACATTATTTTGATAGGAATAAAATTAGACCCTTCCATTATGGGGTCAGCCATTGCATCCATGGCGTTATTTGAATTTGGAATTACAAATCACGCTCACATTTATTACGACATTCATATCGTTCCTTTAAACGTACATATGTACATTTTTACATATGTGGGTGCATCCATGCCTTTTACCTCATTCATCCCTGTTTATTGGGTCTTATTAGTATCATTCTTATTTAAATATATTTTACAACCACCCTCATGGCTAGTCTCACAAAACTATTCATTTCTTCCTTCATACTAGGCAACCTTATAATGCATTCCATTCATGTACTTGAGCATCCATTTACATCTATAGATGTTCATCATGCAAGCTCACTATTGCACCTTTCTCCAAGTCGTTTTCTTACACATGGGGAATTCAAAATTCCATCCTTCTCCCAGGATCTTACAACCATTCTTAGCGAATAGAGTCTCATGGGAATACTCAACACCATCTTGCCCTCTCATTTGAGAGTTTACAACCACATACATGATATTTTCATGGAAAGTCTCACAAACATATTCATAACTATATGACACGCTTTTCATATGACAACAACCAACAAGATAACACTCTTCCCTAAACTGCTATAGAAGTATTGCAACGACCCAAAAGTACAATCTAGGCAATTTCAATAGTGCCCAAGACAACAAGACAACATCTCAAAGATTCTCTTCGTGCCTCAAACTATTCTTGGTCAACATACCTTTTATCAAGGGAATCCTATTTCTAGATTCCCTCTGACTACAACTTAAGCACACCAAGCTATATTCTTATGGATACCATCCACCTTTGGATGTCAGTCCGACTCATTGGTTATCTAGAGATGTCCCAACACTTCCTTTACTTCATACATAATCAACAAGTTCTTTAACCATTATACCTCATTCTCATAAGGTAATATTTAATCACTGTCATCATCATATTAATTATGATGCTATACTCGAATCATCATTAACCATATGATCCATGGCATCACCATAATTACATTCAATAAAAGAATATACTAAGCCTATATGCATGCATTTTATCATCTTGAATTTTTCACATATACATTCTAGCATAGCCTGGGTACTTTAAAGCACTTTAACCATGCTTACAGTGTTGATGTATTCCAACTATATTCCATTTGTATTCACATGCACAGACATGTGCTTGGATTAATAGGTATATACTTTGTCTTATTATAGCCGTGAGCATCATAAGTTCTCTCGTGTGTTCATATCTCTTTACCTCTTCCAGGAGGTCTAGTAATAGTCCAAAGGACTCCTTTTTTAATTGCTCAATTGGGTTATTCTCCATTTTTTTTTTCTTTATTCACTATAGGTCAAATTAACCCAAACTTACACATTTTCCATTAGTCCTCTGATCGTGAGGTATCATACACATATACAAGGTTTTGATATTTTATTAAAGCATTAATTATTGTTGCTACAGATTCTATCAATCCGTACCAATTTCCTTTAAGCACAATGAATTTTATGTAAGGGTCTTAACCCATACCATAATAAATATAATAATTACAAGATGCTTTCCCTGCCTAGCATATAGGGCATTATTATACATAAAAACAACCTATCTCATGTCCTTGTTTGGACTTGAACTTCATAGCAAAATTTTGCCACCTCGCCATTTTCATTTGGAGTTATGTAGGTAAATTCCTATCATCATATTCTACTCATGTAGTAGTCATCAATTTGACAAAGGGACAATATAATTTTCCTTGTTGTAATTCATATAGGGTTTCCAAGGTGCAATTTCAATCTATTGTCCTCCTTCCTCGAGGAACTTGTGCAGATAAAGAATAATCCTTAAATATAGAAACTCCTTTCAATAGGCTCCTCTAAATTCTGATATACCAGTCCCATGACTAATATTTGGTCCATCCAGGGCTAATGTTGTAGCTTGCTATGCTACCACTTTGTAATAGACTTGACCCCTAAATTTTGCTGCTTTGCAAGGGATGGGGTCATTAGAGATTTTTCTTCTCTTAACAGCCTTGGGTATTCTCTATCATAACTCCTCACTTTTTTCTTGTAAAGAGATTTACAAGGTCAACAATTTCAGCGAGAATTGATCTAGAGATATAGAAGCTATGGCCTCAGAGTTTTTTTTTTCCAAAGACAACATCTATCTTATTGTCACGTGGCATCCACACAATGCTTCATTGTCTGTTCCAATTAATGTGGCACTAGCCTAGTTTACCTGATTGGAACTACTTTCGATTTTCATCCCGACATTAATGGACATTTTCCATCCTAATGGAATCCTAGCAGCCTTGTTGTATTCATTGGCTCATGGGTGACGGTATTACGAAATCATGGTCTATATTCATAATTTACATGAACTTGCCACCAACACTTAACTTACTTTTCCTTTCTGAGACTCCACGAACTTCATTATTACTCATAATTTTATTACCTCCTTCATAAGTCCTTTTGAAGAGTCTCAACACTTAGCCGCTTTTCCATCTACGCTTGGGTTCCGCAGTTCCGCAATGCACGCCAATCCTTCCATTCCACAAGTCCATCGAAGAGTCTCAACATAGCCACTTTTCCATCTATCTGGGACTTGTTGGATGTACAATTTTTTACCTCCTCTTCATAATTTTGTCAGAAAGGTCTCAACATTTAGCCTTTTTTTCCATCTACGTGGGCTTGAGGACTCACGAGCTCACATAATTACGGATGCATAATCCTTCCCTTGATAAGTCTGTCCTAATATTCTCAACCTTAGCCACTTTTCCATCTATGCAGACTTGCGCACTCCGGTCCGCGCATTTCTCTACCTCCCCTCCATAATTATGTCTGAAAGGTCTCAACGCTTAGCCATTTTTCCATCTACAGAAGATCTAAGTAGACCACTAATTACGCAATCTATCCCTTCCTTAATTTCGTTCGAAGGTCTCAACCTTAATGCTTTTCCATCTACCGGACTCATGGGCGTGCAATTTTTCAATACCTCCTTTTCATAGTTTAAATCGAAGGTCTCAATGCCAGCCATTTTGTGAGTTTGTAGCCGGGTTCCGCAGTTTGGTGGACTCGAAACCCATTCATCTCTGCTTCCAGCCTCCACAAAATCAATAGGGACCCACTCCCTATTACCTCGACCAATTATAGGCCTCCATGTGGCTTCCTCGTACACTTAGGCTTGTGACATCATCATAACGTTAGCATGATGTCATCCCTTCTCTCATCAATGTCTAAGGGATTCCACATTGATCAATGACCGATATCACATCTCATATGTACTTCGATCAATGGTTGAGATCTTTCAAACTTTGGGTCCGACATCCAAGGCTAAGACGAAGGTCTAATACATAGTTCACCCAAAGGGGCGCACTGCCATTGCCGAATGAATACGATTTCCATTCCGCGGTGACACCTATCGACTTATGGACACATTGAAGTTTCGGGGTGTATGAATTACGTCAAGATGACGTTACCTCTCACCCAAATATCGCTTAGACAAGACCACAATGATCTATGATTAAGGTTGACTATGGGTTAATCCTTGATTAACGATCTAGATTAACTCGAGTACACTCTCTATAGGCATGGTAACTTGCTCCAACAAAGGATCCAAATCTATTCACTTCACCAAACCAATGACTATGATTCCTTCGAGATCAAAACATGTTTTTTCATCTGATTCAGGGCTTAGACAACTCAAGGATTTTTCTTTGGGATATTTCCCTTACATTCAACTATTAACTTATAATCCTAGTTTCCATTCACAAATTTTCCATCACAATGATATATATATATATATATATATATATGTGAACATGTGAGAATCATAAAATTAAGTTCATTCTTTTTATCTCAAAACAATACATAACACTTGTATTTAGTTGTGTAGGGAATGCATCGTTCTTTCCATCCTACTATTACTTAAACGTAGGAGTTTGCAAATATAATAAGCATCATCACTATAAATTAGGTATGTATATGTATGGTGAAAGTACAAGCATTCAATCATGAATTTAATTTCAAGTACACAAGGTATACGAAATACTTATCTATTCTGGGTTGTTGGCCGACCAAGCGGTGTAGGTGTTCACCTTTCCACTAGCCGTAGGCTCAGATGTATTCACTTTTAGCATTATGGCCACCCTCGTTCCAAGCTATGATACCAATAGGGAATCTC
Source organism: Picea sitchensis (assembly GCA_010110895.2). Taxonomy (NCBI): domain Eukaryota; kingdom Viridiplantae; phylum Streptophyta; class Pinopsida; order Pinales; family Pinaceae; genus Picea; species Picea sitchensis. The sequence continues at coordinate 68,146 of SNQJ01S0079627.1, read as the reverse complement.
TCTCAGGTTCCCAGTAGGATTTGGGGTTACTCTCCTTCACTATACTCTAGGTAGATATTTTCCTTATACCCACCTAGCCCAGGGATTCCTTGAGGTTTATCATATGCCTTCCCAACATCAAGATAACGACCCTCTTAGCTTAGGTCAGGTTTCTGGGTCTTCTATGCTCCAACTCCCAACTCTTTTATGGGTTCTCTCATCTTCTATTGCACACCCCCTTGCATTCTTTTCAACAACTATATTCCTTAGTGAATATACCTTTACCTCTCTCTCTCCTAATGTGATTTTTCTTTTGTACATGGCGACTTATGATAGTTCTTGATCTATCCTTCTATTTCTTTTGTCAGAAGGAAACTCGTGGGTCTATCCTGAGGACCCATGGTGATCTTTCCTACTGTTATCTAGATGACGCTTCCTATCCCTTATGATAACCCTCCATACTTCCATTCATTGGGTAGTTGGTTGTTCAACTACCAACCCCTCCTCGTTAACTGACTTGTCTTGTTATTGAGGTTAAGGTAAATAATGCAGATGTTTCCAGTAATATTTCAGGTGGCAGGGTCCTTTAATTTAATACAAACCTCCTCATTCCCACTTAAGTGATATATCATGGATAGTGAATTCAGGATTCACCCATTAGTCAACTATCGACATTTACAATTAAAAAATGGCCATTTACAATATTTGCAAAAGCCATTGCTGCATGAAAATCATAAATTATGATTAATTACAGGTTAGGGAAAACATGGGTTTTACACTATCGGACTTTAATAAAAGTAATGGAGTGCCGTTTCTTTAAAATGTTAGTTCAATGATTGAAAATGATTAAGAGAAGCATTCCAAGATCACTAAAGAAGTTTTGATGAAAGCGTTTTCAAAGTATTGTGACAAATATTTTGAAATTTAGATCTATTTTGGTGCTTTTCGGGGCACTCTAGGAGAAAGTCTTTTTCATCTTCAATCCTCTTGGTGTCACAATGGTGACATATATTCTTTCCTACCATGGTGTTTTGGAGATTGCTATGCAACTCATGAGATATAACACTATGTTCACAATTATCATTATATAATTTAATTTTAAAAATCTAAAGTTTATGTTTATATAGTTATATTTAATATTAATATTTTTTGATAATAAACTAAATTATTTGGAATATTTTTCCCATATTTTATATATAAATTTGGATGTTTGTATAGTTTTACTAATCAAAATTCTAACTACATCTTCTTTGTAAATATGTTACTTCTTTTAATCATTTTCTTTTATTTCATGTCTTAGTTATCATTTTATTTGAATTTCCAGTAATTAATTATATAATGTGTTTATATTAAAATTTTCAAATTCAAAATTTATTTTAATTTTATTAAAATTATGTTTTTATATTAATAATATATTAAATTAATATCTTGATTAATGATTATATAAAAGTAATGATAGTTTCTTGGGTGGTAAATATTTCTTTGATTTCAAAGAATATTAAAAAATTCAATTTAACAAGTTCATTTTTTATGCTTTTTGTGAATTAGGAAAATAAAGTTAGATTTCATGAGTTTTGGTTTAGTTCTATTTTCCCTGCATGTTGTATGAGTTTTTTGTTTTAGTTTTAATTTTGGAGTGATTAATTTGGTAGTTTTTATTTTAAAAAAATTTTACACACACACACACACACACATATATATATATATATATATATATATATATATATATATATATATTATATATTTGTAGTTTTCTATTACTATTTTCATTTTAGACCAAGGTTTAAAGATAGTTCACATTTCATCATTAAGGTAAACTATATATATATATATATATATATTTATTTATTTGTAGCTTTTTATTACTATTTTCATTTTTAATAAAGGTTTTAAACACAGTTCACATTTCATCATTAATTAAACTACGTACACACTTATATATATATAGAGATTTTTAATTATAATTTTATTCAATTTTTTTTATATATCATAATTCTAAAATATATAGATTTTTTGTTTTGATTGTAATCTTGAAAACAAATTATACAATGCATTAATAATATTTATATATATAAATAATAATGAACTCTCAAACATGATCTTAATGTTTTTTTTTAAGGATATATATATATATATATATATATATATATATATATATATATATATATATATATATATGCAATAATAATAAAAAACTTACTATTAAATATTAGACAAATTTATTAAAAACTAATTTAAAGTTACACTTTAAATCTTAATTCTAAATTCTGCATTATATTTTAAAACAAAAATAGAATATCACTTTTAAAAGATATAATTTTTTTTATAAATAAAATGTAAATTTACAAGTAACTTTTTTTTTAACACTATTTTCTAATAAAACACACATCTATCTATGAATTATTATTTCTAATTTAAAATATTTTTATAAATTTCAATTACAACTAATGTATTATACGAAAGAATCATTAACTCACATCAGTTTCATATTTCATTTTTTTTTTATCTTTATTTTAAATTTACAAAATAGTAATAAAATTTACGGGTTCTCTTTTTAATCATAACTTGGCCTTGCAATTTTATTTTTTTATTTTTTTATTTTTTTTTATTCTAAATTAAAATAATTCTTCCCACATGAAGCTCTACAAAGTTCAAAAATTATAAGCTTAAAATTTGGTTTTGGAAAACATATTAAGTTGTTGTTTTGGAATTGAAAAAGAAATAACAAAAACCCTTTTACATAGGGGATCCTACAAGGCAATGGCTTGGGAGATCAAAAGGTTTGAAAATGGATTTGGGGCTATAGCGTGAAATAAGTTGTGATTTATAGTCCTTCGTTGGTGTGTTGATTGTTGGAATCATAGTTAAGGTACAAGTTGAGAGAGGCCCTGCCGAAAGTTTTTCAATCAAAAGTTTGGTGCCAAAATAGAAAATGAAAATGGAACGAAAACTGCGTGGAAGAGTAGGGTCATTGGAAGGAGGTAGAGAAGTCGAGGACACTAGAGTGGCGAATGCTGAGGGAAACTTCTAATAGATATACTACACCATATTCTGGGAGGCCACCTTGTTTATAAATATGAAATGAAGTTCACAATTATTGAAATCTTAAATTTATTTAAAGTGGAGGGGAAGAGTAATACTTCGGTTCCAACTGACTAGGTTGGAAGAGTCACCCTTTGTGTTAAGGGTTTGGGTGGGATAATTAGAATAAGTATGGTTACAAAAGTAAACTTGGGTTCCTAGTGGGGTTCTGTTGAAGTGAGAATTATTCATTTCGATCAGTGGAGAGTGAATCCAGTCGAGGTTGTCCTAATTAACTTAAGCCACGTTTGGATTAATTCCTCCAGCGGGTTTAGCGGCTCAATTGGCTGATCTAAGTCCTAAAGAAATAAAAAATAACTAAAGGAAAACAATAACCTAATAAATAACAATTACTCAAAATCTATAGGGGTACATTTTAAATATATATATGTACAATTTATTTAACTAAAATATGTTCAATAACTTTATATACAATCTATAAAAAACAAGAGTTTTAATCTAAACTCTTAAAAATCAAATGTAATTAGTTACTTTGCTTAACAATAATAAAGAAGGTGAAAATACTATCTAATTTTTGGTTTGTTTTCTTTCTACTTAGGTGTGTATACTCATGATATCAAACATTAAACTGCCTAATTGGAAAGGAAATAACAGATAGTAGAAAAATTTCTATATATAGGAAACTTCTACATTAAACAAACTGATGAAATCAAATGCTTGAGGGTGCTGATTTTCATCCAATGTCTATTCGATATTGAATATCCAATCACCTTTATCTGAGAAGTGAACTTGCAACAGATCTTGAGATTGCTTCGAATAAATGAGAAACAACAATTTTGGAGATTGAATTATAATAACATAACATATAATAGATACAATTACAATAATCTTATGATTTGCAAGTAGCTACGATGAAACAATTCTTCTTGTAAGAACTTGCATGTAAACATTCAACTGATATTAGAGATAAATCTCTTAATTTAAATTATATAGATGATCACTTTGTGTGTATATAACAGAACATGGGATATGGACATCATATATAAATTGAATCATATCAACTTGCAATAAACCATGACAACAAAAGCAATCACAATCTATTATCAAATTGAAATAAACATAGCAGATGAAAACATCATCACAGGAAAAGCTAAAATTTGTAGCATTAAGTATATTCCAAATTTAAATTTTGATAAAACACCACCATACTCTTGCCCAGGGCCAAGATGGATTAAATTTACAAAATGATAGGTTTATAAAAGACTCAGGAAAGATAAATGTTTCTTTTCCTGAGATCAAATTTGTTTTAAAAAAAAATAAAGGGATGCAACCACCCTGGATTTGCCAAATCCTAAGAAAAACTAACAATAGTCTATTTCTGTGCATTGAAACTACATTATTGATATGGCTAGAAAGTCTGAAGAGTGCCTCAAATCATTTTTGACATCCTTAGATCCACAGATATCACGGAGCAGAGAAAGTAATATAAAATTCCCGGATGTGCTTTAAATCATTAGTTTACATGAATTGATTGATATAAGCTGGCTATGAGATCTTACGATTAAGCCAACTAGTTATAATAGCAAATACAATCTCATTTTATTGAATAAATAAAAAACTTTGGACTAATCTTAAAAGAAATGAAGCTTTTTTTTAACAACCAAATAATCTAACTAAGAATGAAAACAAACATGCTATTCATTCATAAGATCATACCATTGACCATGAAATCAAATCGAATCATGAAACTTTGGAATTAATGATGGCTATAGCTGCCTCTACGTTTTTTAAATATCACATGTCTTGTGGTCTTCAATTGTTTTTTCTGTAGGTTTCTTTACATTTTAACAGGTCCTTTAGATGTATGCTTGTTCCTGGTGGTTGAATATCAACTTAAAGTTGATCAAGGAGTTCTGATGGGAGGCATAGGCTTACATGGATGGATGGGTGAGGAGATGTGGGATGCTAAAGGCACGTAGGTAGGTGGGAAGGCTGATTAGCAAGGCACGTAATAGAATAATGAAAAGCGCTCATCTTACACGACACAAAAAATATGAGAATTTACCTCCAAGTTCAGAGTCCTTATCTGCGTGGTCCATTTTTGGAGAAGATGCAGTGATGAAGGTAAAAGGAGCTCATTTAGGATTCACAGGTTTTAAAGGTTAGTTCTAATTCAGAGTGGTTTTGCTCCAGTCTCTCACGCAAATGCGTGTCTCCCTAGGGCAAAAAAATGAGAGATTAAACTACTGCTAACAAAAGTGTAAAACTTAGGGGGCTTACTTGAGGGAGTCCTGATGCTCTCCAGGTTACATCCCCGCAACTTTCTCCCTCCAAGCATCAAAGGATGAGTGAATTCTTGGGCAACACGAAGATTAAAATGCCAGAAACTTCTTGATAAGAAACAATACTGACCATTTCTTTCAAATCCCTCTAGAGTTATCATATGAGAGTAGGGTTTGTATACCGTTTGGTTCAACCCTTACTACGGAGCCATGCCAGAGCGGGAGGAATTAATCAGCACAACATCTGAGGTTTGAAAAAACATAGCCATAGCCAGACTAATCAATACATGCTATGATGATTCAAATGATGGGCATGGTGTTTAATCAAAACACGTGCGAGGAATTTTGTGAAACCCGAGACGATACTAAGGAGTAATGGAAATTTATACATCGTATGCACCTTGGTATTGAGTACAATCTAGGAAGAATGTGCTCAAAACAACATAAGTGCACACATCATGGTTTGATTGCAAAGTTGGGTAAGTTGACAAAAATCGAATAGTCAAAAGCTTCATGAAAGAAATATGATCAAAAATCAAACCAAAATCAATACAAAAATCCAGATAAGGTGGGGATCTTTTTTGTTAAAACTATCAATCTCTTAGGCATGCTTAGGGTTGAGAGGTTCAAAAACAAAACAGGGTAATATCTTCATGGCAAAGGAATCAAAACTCCACTAACAAATTAAATATTCATTTTACTATTAGAAACTTTAAAACATAATGGTAATTATAGTTGCAAGTTTTCATGCTTTGTTTTCATGCTTTTAGTCATGAAAACTAATGTATGAATAAAATGCGATGGTTTACAACTGTCGTTTAGGGAAACGCTTATGAAGAGTAATACAATTTCATGACCCTATGTGAAATGACTTATGTAGGTCAATTTATTTATATATAATAAAAAATAACATTATTTTACTTAATAAGTTCCTCGAGTATAGCCTTTCTTAGTTAATGATTATAACCTTTTTTTAGTTAAGTTTTTTAGGGTGTAGGCATGTGTCTAGTCAAACCTTATTGAAGGAATAATTGTTTAGGGTGTAGTTAACCCACATATGTATGTTGATATACCTCTTTAAAAGTCATTGGTTCAAGGCATTAATAACATGATTTTCATTGGTATTTGCATGAAGATATTACACCAAGGACCCCTGTTTCAAGTTTATATAATATCATAAGTTCCACCTATAAAACAACATGATTATAATTTTGTAATTTTAAGTTAGTTATTTAATATAAAAGATTTCACATGACATAATTATAGGAGCAAAGATAAATCTAGTCCCCAATCAAAGCCAATGTAATGTGCAAAGGAGAATGTGCCTGATGTGGATGTGGGTTATCTACTCATGGCACCATTTGCAAGTTTTAATGGCCATCGTCAATTATGGTCTTTCTAGGAATTTGTAATGTTTTTAATTTAATATGGATATTGCTTGGGGATTTCGTTTAGATGCCAAGTACTACCATTAAAATTGTGTTGAAGGAGGATAATCTATTACGTGGTTCAAACTGAATTTGAGAGGGAAAATAATTCATTGTATATATTAGACAAATGATGTAGTTAATGTGTTTAGGTATATTGACATTTTTTTCTTGTGAGGTGGACGTGTGTGTTGGAATCTTTGAAGGGGATGAATCAATATTATGCAATATTTTTACCACTTTTAATCAAAGCATGTAATCATTAGCACATCAACAATATATCATCAATTATCATCCTTGAGAAGTATCAATCAGCCAATGTAACAAACCAAGCATACAATACACTAGAATTTATGTGGAAACCCAAAATGGGAAAACCATAATTCTTTCTTATATATATCAGGAATTCATTCCTTGGGGCTTGCCAAATTCCAATTTCTATAGCACCAATTGGAGGACTCCAACCCTGAAGGGAGATGCAATCCTTGAATTCTCCAGCTACAGCTGGAGGAGGCTCCAACCCTAGGTTCCTGACTCCCGACCGGAAGGGCTACGACCCCTTTCCTTGCCCCATATTGCCTCCATGAAATATAAATGTAGACTCAACCTGTCACTACCACTGATACATATAATCAAACTGTCACTGTATCTGTTACTGCCATTGTCACTATATTTGTCACTATCACTGTCACTATCACTATCACTATTATTGTATCTGTCACTGTCACTGTTATTGATACACCATCATCATCAACTAGATCCACTCTCATAGACCATGCATCAAAAAATTATTCCCAACATCTTAATTATCCAAAGTGCCAACATATCCAAGATGTACCTCAACCATATACCATATCACTCATGAGTATGTCTCAATCATGTCATAAAACATGTACCATAAGATATGTCATAAACCATGTACCACAAGATATTTCAAAATAAAGTACCATAACCTCAATTATGTGCCTTAACCAAGTATGAATATATGTGCCTCATACATATCTCAATATCACAAAGGTTATTGCCTCCAACAATGAACCATCACAACCATAAACCAAGTACCAATGATATGTCTCAAGCATGTATCCATATCACCAAGACATGAACCTCAAACAAAGTGCCAACATATGCCTCAAGCATATACCATAACATCACCAAGACATGCCTCAGCATGTACCAAACTATCCATGATACAAGCATCAAATACACATAAGACCAACCTTTAATCATGTAGAAAACCCTAATCATCTCAGACATGTATATCAACTTGGTGCATATCAACTTCAACAAAACAAAGAGATACATCTTCAACAAGATTTTCCTTAATCATTGGACAAAGACCAGTCATTTGGCAGGGCCTTGCGGGATGAGTATTGTACAACCCACGAGGGTGCTTCAAGGAATGAGTGTCATACAACCCGCGGGGGTGCCTCACAAGACACCTGCTTAGCATGACCTGCAGGGGTCAGCTAAATTAGGGGTTTTAGAAACCCTTCACTTCTACAACTCCAAGACTTCCACACACCTTACTTCCTCATATTTGCTACAAAAAATATCACTTGATAGATAAATTTTCAATGAACTTGTGTATATACATAGAATGAGAGGAAGACTTCCACATACCTTACTTCCTCATATTCGCTACAAAAATATCACTTGATAGATAAATTTTCAATGAACTTGTGTATATACAAATGAGAGGATTCTTGAGGTGTATTTATACTTTTTCCAAGTGACTTATTTCCTTAACTTTAGGGCCGACCTGTACTTTCTTTTTATAACTATTTTACCCTTTAATTCATGACTTGTAACTTCTTGTTGCAACTATTTAGGGGCTTCTCAACCATTCTTCAGGGCTTTCAACTTCAAGAGGGCATAACTCCTCAATTGTGAGGAACCACATGGCATACCACCTACCATTGGAAATGAAATGACAAGGACTATCATTTATGAGGGTTTTGCATGTACTTGTAATGTTCTTTAACCTCATTTTCGTCAGTCAACTTCAGGCCTCATGACCACACCTATGGGTTTCTTGTAGACTTCTTCAATGCATCATCCAGTGAGGTCCATGCTTAAAGATATGCCATAAGGGGACCACTTTGGAGACTTCTTCAATTATACCCATTACTTCTATAGACTTCTATACTTATTCTAAAGTTGACGTCAATGGCAATCAATCTTCCAACAATATCCCCCTTTTTCATTGATGGCAATACTCATGCTCCCCCTGCGACCAATGCTCCCCATGTATGCATGCTTCTTTTCTTTCTCCCACTTTGACATCAATGGAAAATTGTAACTCCCCCTCACAATATACATTCTTCTGACAATAAGATTCTAAAATTTCTCTCTTCCGGTGCATTTTGTCCATTGGTGCTTCCCAATGATGTAAAATATTGACATATTTACAAAGTATTCATATTAAGGTTCCTTTACTGACTCATATGATATCAACAATCTTCTTTGCACAAATTATTTCTCTTCATGAAAAACTGTGTAGATCACCGTGGAGGAGAAACTATTCCAAGTGTAGTCGAAGATACTCAAATGTCTCTCTTGGGAGAGGTTTAGTGAAGATGTTTGGAATCTATGCCTTTGTTCCAATATAATCTAACTTTATATTATTTTCTATAACTTGTTCCTCCAGAAAGTGAAACTTGATCAAAATATGTTTGGTCTTGGAATGCATCACTGGATTCTTTGAGATACTTATAACATTGGTATTATCACATAATATCAAAACAGGCTCATCATACTTCACTTGTATATCTTGTAGGGTTTGCTTCATCAAGAGAAGTTGAGTACAAAATGCTGCTGTTGCAATATATTCAAATTCTTCTATAGATAATGGTACTAAAGAATGTTTCTTACTTAACCAAGATACTAGACAATCACCCAAATAAAAGGTTGCTCCACTAGTACTTTTTCGATCATCAATTCTTCCTTCCCAATCTGCATCTGTGTAGGCAACCATAGTCATCTCATTCCCTTTTGGATACCATAATCCAAACTTTGTTGTTCCTTTAAGACATCTAAAGATTCTCTTTACAACTAGAACATGAGTTTCCTTTGGTGCTGCTTGAAATCTTGCAACCTATCCAACTGCTTGCATTACATCTGGTCTTGAGGCTGTCAGATAGAGTAGGCTGCCAATCATTGATCTATAGAGTCTCTGATCTGATTTCTTCGATTCATCATCTTTGATCAACTTGCAACCAATCACCATAGGATTACTTATTCGTTTGAAATCTTCCATTCCGAGCTTCTTCAACATTTCTTTGATGTACTTAGTTTAGGAAATGAAAATGCATTCATCCCGCTGAGATATATGAAGTCCAAAAAAGAATGTTAATTCACCAAGTAGTGACATTTCAAACTCATTCTGCATGTCTTGGAAAAAATTATTACTCATTCCGTCATCATTATTTCCAAATATAATGCCATCCACATATACTTCAATGATAAGTATGCAATCTCTATCAACCTTTACATAGATATTGCTATCTGCATTACCCTTTTTGAATCCTTGCTGCTGCAAATACCTGTCCAATATTTAATACCAAGCTCTAGGGGCTTGCTTGAGTCCATACAAAGATTTATTCAATATGTAGATGGAATCTTCTCTTTCTGGCAATAGAAACCCTTCTGGTTGTTTGATGTAGACTTCTTCTTCTAGTTGACCATTTAGAAAAACTAATTTTACATCCATCTGATATACTTTGATTCACTTAGAACATGCATAGGCCAAGATCATTATGATTGCTTCCATTATGGAAACATGGGCAAAGGTTTCTTCAAAATCTACTCCTTCAACTTGAGAATATCCTTTTCACACTAACCTTGCCTTGTTTCTGGTTACCTTTCCATCTTTGTTTAGTTTGTTTCTGAACACCCATTTTGTACCAATCACATTTTTCTCTTTCGGTCTTGGAACCAGTTCCCATGTTTCATTCTTCTCTATCTGATCCAGTTCTTCTTCCATGGCCTTGATCCAATGTTCATCATTGCTGGATTACTCAAATTTGTTGGGTTCTATTGTGGATAATAGTGTTAGGTGTCTTTGTTCTGGTGTACATACCTATTTTCTTCCTCTGGTTTCTATTCTTGCATTTTTATCTCTAATAATTTGTTCTAGTGGATGATTCTTATGAACTCGGAGGTTAGGTGTTCTTGAGGGCATCAAAAAGTCATGCTGATCATTTTCATCTTGTTCTGCCTATGGATGCTACTACTCTTCTTCTTATTATATCTCTTCTTCTTTTGGTTCTTCTTCTACTTCTTGCTCTTTAGTATTTTTTCTTTCTTTTTTGATCTTTTGCACATTTGCTTCATCAATATTTACATTTATTCTTTCCACTATCTTTTTGACTCTCAAATTGTAACACTTGTATGCCTTACTTTTTCTTGAGTATCCAACTGGTATGCTTTTGTCAACTCGATAATCAATTTTTCCAACTCTGCCATATTCTCTTTTTATGTAGCACTTGCTTCCAAATTCTCTAAAATGTTTTACATTTGTTGGTCTTCCCTTCTATGAATCATATGGATTTTTTTCACTATTATTTGTGAGCATTCCTCTATTCAAGATATGAACGAGTGTGTGCACTGATTGTACCCATAATATATTACTCAACTTGGAATCCTTCAACATGGTTCTGGCCATCTCTGTTACAATTTTGTTCTTACTTTCAACGACTCCATTTTGCTAAGGTATCCTAGCTATTGAGAACTACCTTTTTGTTCCATTCTCTTCACATAATTCCATGAATTATTTTGATATGAATTCACCTCCATTGTCTAATCTTAAGCACTTAATTCTCAAATCCATTTCTTTTTCAACCATCTCCTTGAATATTCTAAAATTTTTAAATGCCTTTGATTTCTTCTTGAGAAAACAAACTGCAATCATTCTTGTATAATCATCAATAAGTAGCATGAAGTATTGTTCGCCATTTGGTCCTTTTGTTCTCATTGGTCCACACAGATAATTGTGCACAATTTCCAATGGATTTGTTGTAGAGTATTCCTTCAATCTGAATTTAGTTCTT
>SNQJ01S0079626.1:56575-68013 GCA_010110895.2 Picea sitchensis | reverse complement strand
TTCTTCAATGCGCATGTTTTCTTCAATGCTGTTCCTCCTGTGCTTTTACGTCCGAATCCCCAAGGGGTTTTATCCTTCATATCCTGCCATTTCTGTTGTTGCCATCAAAGAAAACAATCATCAACACGCATTCGTTGCTTGTTCAATATTTGCCAACAGATACAACTTTGTGAAGTAGATCGATCCATGTAGTTCATCTAACAAATAGTCAATGATGGGAATGGGAAACTGATCTTTATCAGTGATCTTGTTGAGCTCTCTATAATCTGGACACATATGCCATGAGCCCATTTTCTTGAACACCATTACCACCAATGTAGAGTAATAACTTTGGCTAGGTCTAATAATGTCAGCCTCTAACATTTCTTCAACCATACACTCAATTTCACTCTTATGGGCATAAGGTTATATGTAAGGCCTGATGTTAGGAGGAACACTCCTAGGAATTAAGTGAATAGCATGATCATGATTTGGAGTGGGTGGAAGACCTCTGAGAATATCTTCAAATACTTTGGAATGATTATCACTGATCCCTTAGAGATATAGGGGAATAAATGGATTAGATGTTTGAGCATCTAATGAGCATAGTTGTACAATTACACCTTGATTCCCCTTTTTCAATAATTTTGGCATGCCATTAGATCTTATCACCTTATTGGGTTTCCCTGTGATACCCCTTAACTCAATTTCCTTTCCTTCCAATGAAAATTTAATGAAAATTTCTTGAAAATTAAAAGCCATTGTTCCCAATGATTGTAACCATTAGACTCCTAGTATGACATAAACACGACCCATGGGTATAAAAATCATTGGAATATTCATTACATATTCCCCCATAGTAAGATTGATCTTATGGAATTTACCTGATCAATTGATAGCTCCTCCATTTGCAATCATTACTTGAAAATCCGACACTTAATATATAAATCAATTGAGATCTTTGGTTAATTTATAGTGAATGAAATTATGAGTACTACCAGAATCAATTAGGACTATTACCTTTTTCTTTTTGATATATCCTTCAATCTTGAGGGTTTCAGGAGTGCTAATTCCAGCCAATGCATTACATGATGTCATGGTATTCAACTCTTCATAATAAAACTCTTCTATGTTTTCATCTTGAGATGGTTCTTGTTCTTGTTCTTGTTCTTCTTCCTTTTCACAATATATGTAGAATAATTTTGTCTGACCACACTTATGCCCCTTATTGTACTTGCTGTCACAATTAAAGAATAAACCTTTTGCTTTTATTTCCTCCAATTGTTGAGGTGTCAATCTTGTAGATTGAGGTGTTTAATAAGAAGGAACATTATTCTCTCGATAAATGTTAGGAGTGGTCCTTCTAATAGCCATAGCCATATTTTTTCTTTTAACATTTCTCGCCACCTTGAATGCATTATCCAATGATTTGTGTTCCTAAAGGCGAACCTCATGTTGAATGTTATCCTTTAAAGTTCTTATGAATACATCAATCATGTGCTCATCTGGAATATTCATTACATTTATATTCAATCTTTCAAAGTTCTCAATGTGCTCCACAACTAAACCCTTTTGCTTGAGATTTATCAATTGGCTAGAGAAGGTATTGCTCCTTGTATCCTCATAGTGTTCTATCGTTTCTTCCATGAAAATTGTACAAGTGACAAGTGATTTGCGAGAATAAAGACATTTATACCACACAAATTTATTGGGTTCTAAATATAAAGAAGAAATTAATACCTTTTGTGTGTGTGTCACATCATGTAGATCAAAGAACTGCTCCATTTGAAGTATCCATGTGATTGGATCCTTGCCATCAAACTTCCTCATATCGATCTTAGGAAAGTGGTTGGTCTTCAACCCAAAGTTGGAGTTTCTCCAGTATTGATTCATATTCCTTGTGTCCTCATCATGAATTTCATGGGATACATTTTCACTTTCAGGTGACCTCTCTATTAGGATTTTTTTCAATCCTTCCATGATCTCTCTTTTTAAACCATCCATCTTAGTATCCATTATTGCCTCCAACTTAGCTTCAATTGAATCCATCATCCCTTGTAGTTCATATTTTGTTACTGTGTCCTTTTGCAAATAATTTATGTCCCTATGCATTTCTTCACCTTCATCAAGAGTCCAAGTAGGAATTTCTGAAGGCTTATTTGGTGTAGAATTTCCCTTTTTTGGTAGCATAGTATAACTTTTAAACCTTGATTTCAAGGTGGTTCTGCTAGACGCTATTTATTCTACTGTATCTCCAAGATTTAGGCCCTTATGGATTTGAAACTTTCGTTACTGTAGTTCTCTGATATGTCTTTTATGCAATTCCACAAGTCTGATCAAAATTGGATGTGCCAAGTGGATGTTATGGTAACCTCCCCACACCTTGATTATTTTTGGCCCTTCCAAGAGAGTGTACTTGTAAAGCGTTCCAAGGGCACAATATCTGATAATTGATTCTGAAACTTGCACCAAAAATAATACAGACTATCCACTATCCAATGCAACTAGTCTCACTTAATTTGGATACTCACTAAAGCTGATATCATTGTTTTACCCGAAACACATGTTTGACATTAGTTAATATGACTAGTCAACTACCCTATCTTACACATGGTGTATCTACAAACATAGGATGAAACAAAAACTGAAATTTGTATCAAAGATACCTTGATAATTTCTGTGAATAGCCTCCAAGTTTCAGGGTCTGAAACATTGCATAAATGTTTTTATAGCGAAACTTCCATGATGGCTAAATTTAGGATGATTCCAGAACCCTATCTTACACATGCTATATCTCCAAGAGTATAATGCATCAAGAGTTGAAATTTGAACCCCAAGTACCTTGATCCATATAATAAATATTCTATAAGGAGCTACTTCTGAAATGTTGTAGAAAAACAATTATAGCGAAAATGACAAGGTGTCTTAGATGCAACAATGAAACCACAAGACCTTGAGATCTGATACCAAATGTTAAGAACCAAATATCAAAATAGCATAAAAAAACCTCAGAATAAGTACTCAACGCCTTAACAAAGAGACAATTTCATATAATAAGCCTCTTCAAGGGGGACACCTCCTTACACACCACATAAATTTACCTATACAAGATGATTCCAAATGACAATGTTTCCTTGGTATATATAGGAGACTAGGAGGTACAATTACAACTAAAGGACCTGTTATCTCCCAAATAAATTTTCATTTTATTTAAGTCTTAGGTGGTTAATTGAGTCTTTATTTTCCTTAGTCATTCAATAAATAAGTCCATTATTCAGTCTATTCATCAAAATTCTAGTCATGAAGGTGGTGACTAAGGGGTCATGATGATCTTTATCCTAAGTCTTGTGATGATCGAGTCATTATGGTTTCAAGAGGAGCATGTGATGTAAAAAGTCAAGTGTTAAGCATGATTGTAAATATTGTCACCTTTTGAGTTTAAAAAAGAATCATAAATCATTCAAGGACATGTTTGTAGTGCATGTCATCCTTTTACACCCGTTGCGCTAACAACTAAGTCTGAGTTGTCCGCACATTTCATTATTAAACTGATTGGCGTGCTGCAAAATTGTCAAGGTGGCTCTGTCTCATCAAATGTGTACAAATACTTGTTGAAGTGACTTTAAGGAAGGCTCTGGAAGATTCTCACATGTCAACAAGAGTTTAACACTCCCTCCAAATGCTCAACCAATCTTCAAATTCAAAATTTCTGAGATATTTTTGCATGCAAAGGTAGTTTATATCTATGAGTTTTTGCGCTCTGATATTCCTTGTATGTAGAAGTGTTTGTTGCAGGAAGTTAGCCATATGATGGCTCCAAAACAAGGTGTTACACCCATAAGAAGATAAGGGTATTTATACATGTTTGAACCCTCTGAAACGAGTTTGATTGAGCAAAAACCTGACCATGTGAACTCTTTCAAGTGTATGGGATGTTGGAGATACTGTCAGAAGCTTGAAGGTCATCATCTGGAGGTTAGAAGAGATTTTATGAAGAAATACAATGAAGGCAAGACTAAGGTGGGTCCTCTAGAGATCAATTTGAATGTGGATATGGTCATTGAAGCTACATAGATACCAAGAACATGGGAGCTTTGGTTTAAATCCAGGAAATTGGAAAAAGAAGACTGGTGTCAAGACATGTTAAAGCCAGAGCATCAGGGAGATAATCTAGTGAAGGGTATACCCAGAAATTGGATTTTGGAAGCGTATGACAAGGTGCTATTAATCATACAAAGATTTTTTTACTTGTGAAGTGAGGTATAGTATAGTTTTACAATATCATTTCAAGCTACTTCTTCACTTCACTGGTAAGAGGGAAATCAACCTACCATATTTCTTGTTTTTGAGCCTACAAAGGATGATTTTACTTTCTCAAAGAAAGCCTGATAAACTTCAGAAATCCATCTTACATCATTCTTTGATTAAGTTGATAGTAATTGAAAAATTGAAGAAAGAGGGCAGGGAATGGCTTACCTTCATGTTTGTGTCTAAATATCAAGTTGACTTGCTTATTTCTCCTTCAAAATCCAAGACTCTTAGGAAGAAGACTGTAATACCTTCCTCTGCTCCCTCATCTGAAGTACCACCATCCTCTCAAGACCCCATTCCTCAATAAACTTCACTTGTCCAAGTGTCTATGAGAGATCAGAGAAAAGGAAAGGCTAAAGTGGTAGTTATTGAAGAACAACTAGAGCCTCCTCAAATGGAAATTGATGATAATGCCTAGACTATTCAAGTTAAAATTGGTACACAATCCCTCAGAAGGTCATCTAGGAGAAAACTTGAACTAGCAGAGGAGTGTAATTAGCTCAAGAGAAACATCAGGAAAAAGGTGATTTAGACAAAACAATTGATCAATATGTACAAGCAAAATCTGCATCTGAGAGCAGATAACAGAAAGCTCATCGAGAACTTGTATTTGGCCAAAAACATGTTGATTAAGAAGAATTTAGCTATTTTCCTTAAGGAGATTACTTCAGCAAGTTCTCCTAAGTAAAATATGCAGGTGTCTCTTCAAATTTTTTAGTCACTGATCATATGGTATACTTTAAGATTTGCATTGTTCACATTCTACTTTCAAGTTGTTGAACGTAGATTTTTCCTTTTTTCCTATATTAAGCTATGAATTTTGATCCTAAGGAGGTATAAGTGCATGTATTTGAGATGAAGCCTGAGTAATCTTAGTATGAGAAATGATAAATGGTGGTATTTGTTCAGTTGAAGTAGACTTCCAGCTTTCAGTTGTTTTCCAAGGAATTTTGATGTAATTTTTGAAAAACAGTTATCTACAGGAGTTTGTAGTGCCAACAGTCTGTTTCCTGTACAGTGCGCTGCAAAATCGCCTGTCTTCAACAAGGAGCAAGCAATGTCAAAATTGAATTATTTTTCTGTTGATAAAGTGATGATTCATGACCCAACTATTGATGACAGTTCGAAGAAGACTCTTCCATCCTCAAGGGAAGCCTGGTGGAAACTGAAGACTCGAACTCTGATAGGAATTCTTATCTCTTAGAAATAGGATCTAGTCCTACTATCTTATAACTAGACTAAATTTGTTTTGATATGTAGCTATTCGATCCATATTTAGAGGATCTTAGTTAAGTATTGTAAAGGCTATTTATCCCATGAATTTTACATTGTAAGGGTTTGAAATTGAAGACTTTGATATACTCTTTTTGTAAAGACCTTTTTATATATATACTGGAATATAAGCACTTCTTGCAGTTCTTGTTTAGATTTATTTTCATTCATATTTTCATGTACCTATGGT
This sequence comes from Picea sitchensis, assembly GCA_010110895.2. Lineage (NCBI taxonomy): Eukaryota > Viridiplantae > Streptophyta > Pinopsida > Pinales > Pinaceae > Picea > Picea sitchensis. The sequence goes on along the minus strand of SNQJ01S0079626.1, from coordinate 62,261 downwards.
CAAATTATATGTTCATTTATTTTTTTTATACAATGATTTATTGAATTCCTTTAATCATTGCATTGGTGGACAAAAACATAAGTACTTTTCCTTGTTATAGTCAGCTTTTCATGTATGTTTTTAATGTATATGATCTTGCTGGTATAGTGAGTGCTCTTCATCCATCTCAATTATAAACCATTTGATAAATACTTTTGAGGGACTTATCTTGTCTGGATATGTTCAAGTGTGTCTTGAGTGAGGGAGTTATTGAATGAGTTATTCATTTTCTGATCCATTTTCATGCATTTCATTGGGCATTTGATTAAGTTACCAATCTCACTCGACCTACAACCTAGAATGACTCTTGGAGTGATAAAAAGACCCAAGAAGACATAAATAAAATAAAAATAATAATGTAATATTCCCCAATTAAGGGGTAATGTGCCACTATTTAGGGCTTAACAACTTCCAATTTTCCTTCCCTCGTTTCTTGGTTTCCTGGTGTGGGAATTCCACTATGCTAGCTTCAAAGAGGGATAACCAAAGATTTTCTTCAACATTCAAAAGAAAAAAGTTATTCTTATTGTTACCCTTTTGGTGGAAAACCTATGCTAAAATCCCCATAGCTTTGGATGAAACTCTGATAGGGGGGATTTCTTCATCCTTAAAAACTCTTTTATTTCTAGTTAGCCAAAATTTTCAAAGGACGAAATAAGGAGATGCCTTTCAAACACATTTTAATAGGGGTTTATGCCTGAAGGTTCCTGGATAGAACCGGTGCCAATATATGAAGAGGTCATTCCATGAACGATAATTAGGATTCTAATCACAAATTGGATGGAGGGAATGAGCCCAAACTTCCCTGGTGAAAGGGAATTCCATAAATATATGTTCAGTAGTTTCCTCTGATTTCCTACACATGAGACAAATCGAGAGCCCTTGAATCCCTCTTTTCTTCAAGTTTTCATATGTGAGGATTTTCCCATCACAGAGAGTCCATACAAAGAAAATTATCTTTGGGAGATGTTCACTGCTCCAAATTTCTCTCCAAACGACCGATCTTGGTATAACACTGCTTTGAGATGAGAGGTGAAGGTAGCCCTATTTGATCGAGTAATTCCTAGCTTTAATCCCCCATCAAATCCTATCAGGAATCAAGGAGGATATAGGGGCAACTCCTTTCAAACAATATTGGATATCTGAACGTTTTATTTTTTCCAAAGGGGTTGAATCTTCCAACCATCTCAGACTACCTCCATTGTTCCTTCCCATGTTGATATGTCGGAAAGAGTGGAGAGACCAGTTTGATTCATCCAATTTATGAGAGGATCAAGATTCAAATTAGTTTGATTCATCCAATTTATGAGAGGATCAAGATTCAAATTAGAGTGTAACATAGGTCTCACCATTATCTTATCGTTCCAAATTTTTATTTCCTTACCATTCCCAGTAATCCACGAGAGAAAAGGATGAATAATGTGATTTGTCTCCTTACAGACTCACCATATTTGGGTGATCTTGGTCTCTTGAAATAGAGAGTCGAGGGCTCGTAGTCTAGGTGGTTGAAGATATTTCCTAGTTATCACAGTTTTCCACCAGGATTGTTCACCTGAGAATAACCACCACCAGATCTTGGCTTTGAGCGCGATATTCATAATGGCTAGATTTTTTATTCCAATCCCTCCTTTATCAAATGGCTCAATGACTGTATCCAAATTTATAAGATGGAATTTTTTGGTTGTAGTCTTGCCACCCTGCCATAAGAATTTCCTCAAAAGAATTCTGATTTGATGAACCACTCCTGTAGGGGCAGAAATGGCCAAAAAAAGATAGATGTGAAGAATTGAGAGCATAGATTTGCAAATAATGGTTATGCTAGGTAAGTTGAACCATTGATATCCTCAACAACCACTAATTAATCCAATATCTAATCCTGAGAGGATCATCAAATAAGGAAAGGCATTACAGAAGGGATCTTCAAGTTCAGGTATCTCTAGAAATCCCTTTGTGTCTTTTCCAGAAAATCCATTAATAATACCAACACTTGTTGAAACTATAATCTCAAATACTGGTAATGAAAAAGTAGTTTAAGAAGTTCAAGGATATTCTAATCTTACTCAAGAAGGTAGTTCATCAATTGTTGAATAAATTTATGTTTCTATTTTAGACAAAAACCCTCTAGATACAACTGAAGAAGACATTTGCTCATCATCTGTAGAATATTCTCAGTCTGAAACTGAACAAAAATCAGCTTACATTCATACCAATCTTCCTACTGTTGATTTTGTCTTACATGAATTGTTGATAAAAGGAGAAGAAAGCCTTGCCAAGTTATTGTATGAATTCTACAGAGCTTCTTATTTTCCTTCTTCCATTGCAAGTTCAGAAATATATTTTCCTATCATTGACACAACTTCATTGTCTGTATCAGCCTCATTATCATCCTTTGTATCAGCCTCATCTCAATCCTTAGTTATCCAAACTTCTAGTACATCTACATCTACCACTACCATGGTAGGAGTACCTCAAAATCCTACTAAGATGGAAATAATCATCGCTGCTAGATATGCACCATTAATACTGCCTAATCCTCTGAATGCAATGCCTACTGGAGACTATCAAAAGTACATGCCTAAATTTCCAGGGATAGAAGATATTACAACTGAAGAGCATCTTGAATTATTTTATAGTTATGCTGATAAATTGAATATCATTTAGGAGGATGTATGGATGATAGATTTTGTTCAAAGTTTAGATGGAGAAGCCAGGAAATGGTTTAGATAATTAACACTAGGAATTATAACAAGTATTGAATTTTTAGATGATACTTTCCTTAAACAATGGGGAGATAAGAAGGATTTTCTTTACTACATTACAAAGTTTGGGAATTTGAGAAGGGAAAGTGGTGAATCAGTGTCATACTTTACTAAAAAATTTAACCAGATGTATAGCAAGATCCCAGCTAAAATCAAGCCTACTGCTACATCTGCCAAAATCACATATACTAATGACTTTGATTCTGAATTTTGTTTGTTGTTAAGAGAAAGGAGATCTGTTACATTGGCTGATATGCAGGATGCAACACTTGAAGTGGAATCTAACATCCTTGCTGCAAAAAAATTGAAAGGTAGAGTTGATATAAGGAGACAAAAAAGAGAAGCCTCATTATCAAGTGCATATAATAATATTGAAAAGATGGCTAAGATGATAGAATCTTTGACTTCTGAATTGTCCAAAATGAAGATTGAAAACAAGCATCCTGGAAAGGGTAGATATCCTAATTCTTTTATTCCTCGAAATCGAAATCCTTATAGAAGAAATAATGAGAAAATTTAGATTTTACAAAGGAATAGAAATGATATGTGGATAAGAATATTAAAGCCCCTTTCAGAACATAGTGATGGAGGAAGATCAGCCAGAAGAGGATGATGAGATTCATTGTTTGGAGGATAACGGTAATGCATATTTCTTGACACAAACTGCTTATGAGGAAGCTTTGATTAGTCATCAGACTAATCAGGAATCAAATGATGGATCCATTTTTCAAGTCGATGATCAGAATAAGTACAATTTGAGATCAAAACAAAATAATAGTAAGCAAGTTGTGCAAGCTCCTACCAAAAACGTTGTTGTTCCTACAAAACAACAACCAAACAAAGATCAAGCTCAAATAAATGATCAAGTACTTATTAAAGCTCCTCTGCATGAGGTAAGAAACCCTGACAAAGTTAATTTTTCATTCAACTTTGAATCATAAATTCAGAAGGTTAAGATTCCCATCCCACTCACTGAATTAATGAAGAATGACACCTTCAAACAAACTATCCTTAAAGACCTTGAGATTAAATCAATACAAGTTGTTGCTGATTTTTTCAACCTCCAATATGATAAGCCTATTGTTGTCTTTATCCCAATGATTGAAGACCCTGAGGAAACCTCCCCACCTTTTTATGTCTCCTTGAATATCCATGATAAAATTTTGCATAATTGACTTTTGGACATAGGAGCTTCTCATAAACGTATGCCAAAATTAGTCATGGATGAGTTGGGTTTAGAAATTACTAAATCGTATCATGATTTATTCTCATTCGATTCTAGGAAGGTTACGTGCCTTGGCTTGATTAAAGATCTATTACTTTCCTTATCTCAGTTACATATGAGGAACATGGTAATGGACATCGAGGTAGCTGATGTGCCACTGCAATTTGGTATGCTCTTATCTAGTGCATGGATCAAAAGGCTAGGAGGCACCTTGCAAATGGACCTTTCTTATGAAATTGTTCCAGTCTTTGGAGGGGAACACAAGAGATTGTATAGGGAAGCACAATTATACTATATTATTAGTGATGAGAAGAATCCTACAAATCACCCAATCTACTCAGTTGATACAGATTTGGGAGCTTGTATACTTCAGATTGATGACTCTCAGTCATCATCTTTTCATCTTAGAAATCCTATTTTCCAATATTCAGAAGTGGAAATCACTCTTATATGGAGTATGTTCTTTGATGGTTCTTTTTCAAGAGAATCTACAGGAGCAAGTGTTGTTTTTGTTTCACCTTCCAAAGAAACAATTCATTTGCCTTTCAAGATGGATTTTAAGGTGACAAATAACATAGAAGAATACAAAGCTTTAATCTTGGGATTAAATTCTCCCAAGGAAATGAATATTCAGGGTTTGAAGGTATATGGAGATGTTGATATGATAATTCAACAAATTAAGAACACTTTTCAAGAAAAAACATGTCAGGCTTAAGGCATATAGAGGTGAGGTATGGAACCTCATCGATTCTTTTCTAGCATTCAATATTTCATATATTCCTAGAGCAATGAATCCACTTGCTGATTCATTAGTTGTTTCAACTAGTACCTTCAATCCACAATTGCCACCAAAGATTAACTATGAAATTCAAGTGAAATATAGACCTTCCTTGCCAGACAATGTAAATTTTTGGAAAGTGTTTGAAGATAATGCATAATTGTTTAGATTTCTGGAAGTTATAGATGGATTTTCTTCTCTCCACATAGATCAAGAAAATGAAAATGATGAAAAGGTCAAAATCCCTAGATTGAAAAATAAGATTGGACACCATGACATTATTCAGCTCCCCAATAATCAAATCCCAAGAGGATTAGTACCACTTGAGAAAATCTTTGACCAAAATGATGTGCCTTTGAAGCCTGATAAGAAAGAAGAAGACCCTGTTGTATTTAAGTACAATTTAGGAGATGAACAATGCCCAAAAACCATTGACTGCAAAACAAAGATCTGATTATGGCAGCCTGATGAAAGAGTTTTCATATATTTTTGCATGGGAGTACAGTGACTTAAAAACCTATGACACTCAAGTGATTGAACATAGAATCCCTTTGAAGAAAGAAGCCACCCCATTCAAGCAAAAACTAAGATCTATTAGCCCTCTTCTTCTACCAATAATGGAAACTGAAATTAAAAAGTTACTAGATGCCCGAATTATCATTCCACTAAGATATTCTGATTGGGTTGCTAATTTGGTCCCTGCTAGGAAGAAGAATGGGGAAATTAGGCTATGTGTTGACTTCAGGAACTTGAACAAGTGTTCCAATAAAGATAACTACCCTTTGTCGAAGACGGATCATATCTTGCAAAGAGTGTCTAGAGCTAGTGTCATGTTGTTAAGGTCCTAACCCACACATAGGTAGATCAATGTATTCGGATGTAATA